>WBMZ01004326.1:98810-145585 GCA_013400975.1 Atrichornis clamosus | reverse complement strand
GGGGAGGGGGGAGTGGGGGGGGAGCAGCCGCACAGCACCGCGGGCACCGGCCGTGCGGGCGGGCGTGCGCTGACCCGGATGTACCGGGGGGGCGGCCAGCAGCAGGTGACTGCGCAGGCGCGCCGGGCCGCCCGCGCACTGCGCATGCACCTGCTTCGACTCCGAGTGTCTCGGGCACGGGCGGGGGAGCGAAAGAGAGGCGGGCGGGCGAGGCGGCGAGCGGGGCAACCCCCTTAAAGGGGCCGCCATCTTCCCGCAGCCCCCCACGAATAGCTCATTAACACCACTCAGTCAACATTATTGATCGGTCCTTAAACCAGTTGTATGGTTTTGGTGTTTCTTTAAGGCTTGGCACGGGGGTTTTAAATGTCTGCAGTTTGTAAAGCCAGGTTGGGAAAGGAGAAGGGGTGCCCCTCTGGGAAAAGTAGGCAGAAATGCCTTCCCAGGCGGGTCATGTTTTAAGTTCAAAGCAAAAATAAATGAAAAAAAAAAGTGCAAAGTTCCACCCCTCAGTGACCAGTGCCAGAGCCTCATCTCGTGCTCATGGCTGATTCCCCACTGCTTTTCACCACCATCTCCCTGAAAATGCGAAAGACCTGAAAACCTGTTAAAAACAACAACAACGAAAAAAACCCACATGGGGCTATGGGGTTTTTTAGCCTGGGGGAAAGGAGGCTCGGGGGGACCTTATCACTCTCTACAACTCCCTGGAAGGAGGTTGTAGCGAGGTGGGAGTCGGTCTCTTTTCCCAACTAACAAGTGATAGGACAAGATGAAATGGCCTCAAGTTGCACCAGAGAAGGTTTAGATTGGATATTAGGAAAAAAAATTCCTCATAGAAAGGGTTGTCAAGCATTGAAACAGGCTGCCCATGGAAGTGGTGGAGTCACCATCACTGGAGGTGTTTAAAAGATGTGTAGATGTGGCACTTGGGAATGTAGTTTAGTGGTGACTTGGCTACAGGTTTACGGATGGGTTCAATGATCTGAAAGGTCTTTCCCAGCATAAATGATCTAAATTACTCTAAACACAAAAACATATCTTAAGGACATTCTATGGACTTAATTATGTGCTTTCTGTGCAGGGCCAAGAGTTGGTCTCAATGTTCCCTGTGAGGGAACTCCTTCCAACTCAGCATATTCTGTGATTCTGCGATTTATGAAGGTTTCACCTTTTCTCTGCCTGTATCTCACCCTAGATTTTGGTATCTTCACACAGAGACAACACATACCCTGAACTGCTTCTCCTGCTGTGGATAAATTCACCAAAGCAGAGGGACTGCACAAATACCTTGTTTTAGGGCTTGCTGCCTTAGTAAAATTCCACATAGATGTACTGAGAAAGAAAAAGTTAAAAGTTCTGCTGATTTTTTTTGGTTGGTTGGTTGGTTGGGTTTTTTTCTTAAAGTAACCTGGAAACCAGACAATGCTTTTCTAAATTTTGCGATGAAGTCTCACCTGGCTTTCGCACTGAGCTGTTCTGACACCAAGGGAAGTTCACAACGTGTTCTGTGAGGCTGCACTGGGAGTGACTCAGAGACTGAGTGGGACAGCCAGGCAGTAGCATATGGACACTGCCAAGACAAAACTTGCAGCCTTGAGTATTAAAACATTATCAGTAGAGCTGTAATCAAAGGCTACATATTCAAAGGATATATTCAGTCTGCAAGAGACAAACAACCACCTCAAAGTCTAACCACTTCTGCTACTTTCTCTTCAGAAGGTGGAAGTTTGTTAATTGCCAGATATTAATGAATAGCAGGTACCCCCAAACCCACTGAGAAAGAACAAAAATGGAAAACACCTCAGAGATTTATTTATATGTCAATTGATTTCTCTTTTTATTTTTATGCCTACATATATGTTGACTTAAACTGATAAACTTAGTTCCTCTTGCAACTTGTTAGGATTCAAGGTATATGGATTGATTATAATATTCCAACTAAAAGAGTATCCTGGGATATAAAGGAAGCCATTTGTGAGTATAGTTCAGCTGCAAAACCTTCTTGGTGAACTCAAAGGAAATCACCTCACTCAAGTTTTGGTCCCTGGCTAAGTCAGGCAAGAACAGGACTGGTGCACCACATACCTGCCCACTGCCTTCATGTAAGTAGGAAAAGGGGAGTGTTCAGGCAAGCCGTGGAGGCTCTAAGAGGTTTGTACAGACTGGAACAAACAGAGGAGATGTCCAAGAAGATATGAAAGAAGATTTTCGCAGAAGCACCTTGGGCAGAATGACAGAAGAAAAGTCTCAGTTCTGCTTGTGTGTGATTTGTGTAAGTGGCTGAACGAATGCTTGACGTGGCTTTTCACTTCTGCTACAGAAAGGATTTTTTTGCAGTGAATACAAATGTTGAGGTGTGGATCGATGCACACTCCTTCCTGAAATGAGGCAGGTCACTACCACATCCTCATCTTCTCCAAAGTCCACAGAGCTTTGAAAGTCTGTGTGCCAGGCAGGAAGTGATCCAGGTCCCACTGAACTGAATTCAAGGGAAGCAGAATCATGCTCTAAGTTAATGTTGGACTCGTTACTATGTGGGCTTAATAGAAACCCAGGGGTCTCACCTATCATACTATAGAATTTTGTCCTGCTACACAGAACTAAAGAAACCATACAACCAGCCTCAGGGATGAACAATTTTTGTTGCTTATAACATTTTAAAGCACTCAGGGTTTGGCAGGGTGGGGCTAGACAAGGAAGATTTCCTACTGAAACCATGAACAGGTTTATAATAATATTTATTCTTTAGGGTTCTCCGAAATTGTAAGATACCTTTGATTTGGATCTCACATCTTTCAGAAGTACAAGAATGCCCAGAACCTGAGCATCGCTGATGCTTTAACAGCAGCTGCACACTAAGACATCCACATCCCACATAATAATTGAAGCATAAAAAATTATTGAACACTGTGGAAAATGCTGCATGACTAAAAAACTCAGCAATTTTCTATTAGTTCTGCCTTCACTTTTAATTTCTTAATTACTTCTTCTGAATACAAAATTATTTAACCAGGCATTCCTGCAATAAATATTTTTAAAAAACCAAAACTAAACTAAAAAAACCAAAACAAAAAAAAAAAACCAAAATCCCAAAACAAAAACAAAACAAAATTAAAGATTCTGTTTAGGCCACCAAGTACCAAAAAAAAAAAACCCAAAACCCCAAAACACCAACAATAGCAACAACAAAACAAAATTAAAGATTCTATTTAGGCCACCTAGTACCATAAAATGAAAGAGTGGTAACAGAACATAACTGTTCCTACACTGCTAAATGCCTGAGGATTGTTTTGTTAGTAGGAGTGTTGGTGCCAGGTAGGTGTTTCTGACAGGAGAGGAAACGGGTCAGAGCATTTTCATCAAGAAAAGATTAATAAGCTCCAAATATACTACTGGATGTATATGTATTGTATATATGTGTGTATATACCAGTGACTAAAAATGACTTTATTTTATCTATGGATGGCCAGATAGATAAATAAAGCCACAGAGGCAAACCCACCCTTAGGTGCTGTGCACTGTTAGGATACTTGGGCTGCTTTTCAGCCTAATGGTAGCCTAGGGGAGTGGGTCCAAAGGGAAAAAGAAGTGGCCATCACCCTCTGCCATGTGTCCTCAGCAGGGACAATAGAGCGCCCTGACCACTGACAGCAGCCTTGCTTGTTCTGGGGGGGGAGGGCACCAATTGCTTTTCCATTAGATGGATGAAAATAGAAAGTAAGCATTCTATAGCCAAAGATTATTCTTTTAAGAAAATGGTTAAAGAGATGAAATTTTTTACGGAAAATGTCAAGAATGGGAGAAAGGCAGCTTTCCAGGGCTCCCTTGTTACGCTGTTGTGGTTCATAGCACCTTTCAGTTCAGATAAAACTAAGATCAGGTTTTGCCCTCCCCTGTCCAGATTTCCCCACATTCTCAAGTGCCTTGATAGAAGACGAAGGAATGCAGAAGCAGTCACATTCATACCACAGAGTCCTTTAGGGCTTTCATTCTGGATAGTACAAATCCTCTGTTATAAATGTCATTCTTCAGAATATAAACAGTTGCAACAAAATATGAACGATCTGCATAAATTTTGAGAAGCCCAGACAAAACAAAAAGCCAAGGTCAAATCACTGGATGCTCATAAGGATCCCTGAAGTGCTTCCAGATACTGTCATGCCAAACAGTTACAATGTTTTATACTCGCATGGAGACAGGCACTCACAATCTCAGAATGCCTTCACCCCACCCCCCTGAAAAAAAGGTCATTTTGATATTTAAGTGGCAAGTGGGAAAACTGAGATGGTTCTGGAGTTCAATCTTTTTACCCTGACAGACCTGATGAAAGCCTGTCATCTCCTCATGCTGTGCCCCAGTCACTTCACATGACTAATTACATCAGTCATCTCCTCTTCTGCCATTACAAAGTCCGAGATTATTTCCGAGTTTGCTCATCTGGTGATGCAGTTGCTCCCTACAAACGGTCAGCACGGCCTCTTCAGGTGGGGAGCCTCAGCTAAAATACACAGCACACTCCTGGTTAATGAATGCCTCTTTAAGTCAAATGACATGGGAGGGTTCAGTGCCATGCCAGTTGGACTGTGATCAAGTCTAATAGGGATTTTACAATATAAAGCTTTTTTTTTTTCCACATTTTGCTGTCTTGCCTTAACAATACAGCTCACCTATATGAGACAAGGAAGCAAGAAGAGGAATAAAGAGAAAATGTCAGGTGTTAAGCCTGAATTAGAAGAAGATTACAGTCCAGTAAGCACAGGGGAAAGTGGAAAGAGGAACTGCAGCTATTTTAATCATGTTTTATCTCTACTGGAAATTAGAAAGATAAATTAGAGTAGTAGACCTGCTACAGAATAGAGCAGAACACAGTATTAGACTCTGAGATCTTTAAGCTGCTTATAAAAGTTTGTGAAATACAGAATTTCTTCAGTGATCACCACATGGACACCATTGCACTGACAGATACTTGGAGTAGTTGCAGTGGTGAACCTACCGTGGTAGCAAACAGGTAAGAGAAGAGGCCTGCTAAGCAATTGAGATAATCCAGCATTACCAAGTTTAGGAGGTCACAGCCACAGGCTGTGCTTCTGAACTTATGGCACTCAGTGGAGCAAAAGCCCCAGATGTGACTGTTCTTCTGCAGACGTGTGCTCAGTGTAGTGGAAAAGCTAGAATCACCTCAGCAGGTGCTGGGTCATCACCTTTGCTCATATGAGAGGCACCTTTCTCCAGCAAAGTTCCTAAATGTGGCTGTATTTATTTACTTTGGGTAGCAGTCAGTGCCTTAAAGTAAGGACTTCACCAAGTCAGAGGAGGCTGAAAATTGGGTGATGTAGAATGACAGTTTCATTTGACCTCCCACTAGCCCCAGTCAAGCCAGTTTATTAAACAAAGTAAACCGCCAGGACCACAGGAGGAAATAAACCATATATCTGAACTGGAACTGTCCTACAAACATTATATTTTGTTTTTTTTCTCTTCCCCACAAAATGTTTCAGATCAATCAGCAGCATAATAGTATTCCAGTTAATGGACAGAATCAATGTTTCAGAGAACAGGGAAGGCAATATCCAAGAGGGATAGACTGTCTCATTACTCTTTGGAAGAGAACCCAGTTTTTTGTTTTGGTTTGGGTTGGGCTTTTTTGATCAAACACAATTGTGCTGCCTTAATGGAAACAAATATTCATCGATTTCATTGAGATTTCTGCCTACCTCAGGAGCATGAGACTGGTATTTTACTTTGATCACATCCTTTCTAGTGATGTAATCATTGGAATGTTTTTGTTTATTGGTTGGTGGATTTTTTTCCTTTTTCCCCCAAATGCTTAATTCATTTGTTATTAGAAGCCCTCAGAAGAGAATTTGGCTCATAAGTGATTTTTGGGCTGTGTCTAGGTGTTACCAAGGGACATTGTCAAGAGATCATTTCACTTTGCCTCAGCTGTTTCCTTTGCTACAGATGTGCTGTTTCCTCTTCACATCACAGGGGAAGTTGCAATCTTCTGTTGGGGAACTTAATTAAAGCACCTCAGGGAAGGGCTTTATAGAGTATCGATCTCAGGGGACAACTTCAAAATTCAGTGAACAGACAGGGACTGCACAAAATAACAGTGTTAGACAGAGCTGGGCAAGATATGAGCAAAGACAAGCATCTCAGGCTGCATCCCATAGGATGTGTTCCTTGGCCTCCGATGGCACATCCACAAGTTGAGGATGCTCAACACCCCACAGGACTGCAGTGTCACTGTTGCCACTGTCCTGCCCTTGCACCACTAGTTCAGTTTGAAAGGACCTGACTGTTTAGACCCATCTGAAAAGCAGAATTCTATTTAGTTGATCAAAACCTCAACTGGTTTTGCAGCATTCATTTGAACTAGTATAAACCAAATTTATCTTTGTGTGTGATCTAAGTGATATTGAGTACAAGGCTACTGAATAATGAGAGAAAAAAAGGGTATGATTTAGTTATTGGCTCACCAACTACATCTACCTCTTTAAAATGACCCTATTTTGATGCATTCATCTGCTGTATCCCATTATACTGCTGCCTTCATGCAATTCCATCAATATGCTCCAAAGAGCAGCAGACATTAAAATCATTTTAGTGTACCAAATTGCTGAATGTAAAGAACTTTGAAGAAACCCTTTCTTCATCAGTACACACATTTTCTTGTAGGCTCTCCTGTGACCGCATATGAAGTGGTTAGGTAGCACTCTTTTTCTGTGGGGTAAGAAATTCCCAGTCACCAATCACCCTCATGGTAGGTATATTTGGGTTACAAAGCAAAGTCTTTGAGCACGATCATTTTAATATGCCTGGATAGCTAAAGGGACACAAATAGAGTCCTTACAGGTCAGACACGCACAAGCCTCTCTAGCTGCAAGGGAGAGTTTGCTAGGAGAGGAAAGGGAAATCCAGGACTTTTCCGTGCTGTAATCTGTGAGAGACAGACTGGGTGCAGACGAAGGCTGCCATGAAACCGACCATTTAGGCAGGCACTTAAACACTTCCTCTGCTGAGCAACTGCACACCAGACGTCTTTCTCTTCCTTTTTCCTGAGCATGAATATGGCACCTAGGGCTAAATCTAGCACCAGATACAGCTGTTTAATATTCAGTTAGCAAGAAAAGAGAGTAAAGCTGATATTGCACATTGTAATTATTTAAACTTATTCTTAGTTTTCCCAACAGACTAAAAGATATTATTTTTTATGTCCGGCTGATAAACCCCATGCATGAGCTGGGAAACATTCTGTGCCTGTTTATACCAATCTGGATACAGTGCCATCTGAGACATCTAGGTTCCTGCAGTCAGAGCTTAGGTGCCTATTAAGTTAATTATCAGGGTAGAATAGGCAGCTTTTCCCCATTATTGCATCACAAACCAGCAGGACTTTTTAAATACATCGTCATATTCTCCTGATTTCTAAATTATTCCTGTTTCAGGCAGTGAATGAGCTGAAAAATGGAAAGAGGCAAAATAGTCTTCCCTGGTGAGGTGCTAGGCTGCAACTCCAAAGCTTAGACCACGTCTCTGACCTCAGACTTCTTGTAAGACATTACGTGAGAAGGTTATGTAGCCTGGCAGTGGTATCTCCCATTCTGATAACTTCTAAATGCCTAAAGTGATACCATTAAACTTCAGTAATTTCATATGTGAAAAACTAAGTTGCAAATATTTGTACAATGCTTTACAGAAACACTGGTGCAATTCCTGCTCCAAGCAGGACTTAGCTCGCAGACTAAGTCATAGAAGAGAGGAAAGCACACTCAGATCTGCTGTACACACTGGCTTTCTACCACCAAGCTAGTCCTAAGCCAACTAACCTGAGTACAAAAGTTGGAGCAGTACAGTGTCTCTGCTATGTGTTTTCCAGTGAGGTTGATCACTCAGAGCTGGTTTCTGACTTGCCTGTGAACCCTTGGCCCGTGGCAGGTAGCTGTTCTTCCTGTCCCAGGATTTACAGCCTGCACTGCCCTGGAAATCTGGTTTGTGATGCTGGACACTCAACAGCATGTGTATATTGCCCAGTGAACCTGTTTGTGTCATCTCCTGCCCAGCTGGCAAGATGTAAGAGAAACACTGGGGGAACTGCAGTGGAAGCACTGGGAACATAGCAGGGAAGAGGAAAGCCGGGCAGGGAGGAGCCCAGAAGTCTTGCACTGAGAAAGATCCAGTGCAAAATGCAGGGCACACAGAACCCAAATCAGGAGAAAACTAGAATTCATTAGTTACACTATTCACAGGACTCTTTATATTTCAATTATATTTTCTTCTCTTCTAAGTAAAGACAAATAGTACTGCTTCTTCATGATCCCATTATGTTCCCATTATTATTTTAACCTTAATTGTTTATCAGTTAAACTTTACATTAAAAGGCTGGTAGGGGCAGATGTAAAGAATATAACATTTCTGTGGTTTGCTCAAAGAAGACCAGCTTAAGCAGGGATATGAGAGGGCCTGGGGAACCATGTGAAAGCAAGGAGAAGCATAAGGGCAGTGAGCCAGTCGTAAGTGTGCATGCTTCTAAATGGTTTTAATGGGGTCACTTCTGTCCTAAGGCACAACACGCTGCTGCTCGGATGACAGACTCTGCCCCTGAGCTTGTGAAAGGTTTTGCAGCTGAGTGTGACAAGCTTGGGTTTAGTGCATAGGGGGCTGCACTCAGGACTTAAATGTGGCCAGATGGCAAAGAGGGGCAAGTGTCCCCACTGGAAGACTGAATGGCTACCAAGGAATAGAGCAGAGAGTAGGAGACCATGGTTCTGAAAAAGACCTCATGTCATACTGAGACTTGGACAAAAGTTTCGGAAGGAACAGATGCCTTGGGAAAGGCTGCAAAGGGACAACATTACAATATAATGACTCTCAGTGAGAAGAAATGGCTGCAGGTTTATTCTGCAATATATGCTTAAATTGTTCAATGCAGAGCATTTTAAAATCTTTCTCATCCTCCAAAAGTACAGCTAATCACCCAATGATCCTGTTTTCTCTTTTCAATGTCATGCTCTTCTGTTATTGCAGCAAAATAGAAAATATACTTTTAAATTAAGAAACTGTAATTGAGTAGACAGTAAACAACATGGGGTGGTCCAAAGACATAGCAGTCTGAAACTCTCCTCATTTAGAGCCTTTCTTACAAAAGCATTTGTCAAAGCCTGTTGTCTCTGCACTACAGTCCATCTCTGTCATGAGATATTGCAGGCGGCCATGGGAGAATTTTGTTAGAATTAAGCACTGATCAGCTTCTTGTAAAGGCTTCATTTAATTCTGAAAGGTGCTAGGGGAAAAGCACACACATACATAAATGCACCCAGAGCTTTAGGATAAAAGAAGTAAAAAATATGGTCATATGATTTTCACCCTCAAGAAAAAACAGGTATTTACTAGTCAAAAGGGGGTTTTGTTGGCTTTTTGTTTGTTTGCTTTTAGTAACCTTTAAAGATGCTTAATACATTGCCTGTGAGCTGCATATTTCACTGTAATGCAGAGTTAACCCTTGCAATTCATTAATTGACTTTATGTTGCATTAAATGCTGCAATCAATTCAGTCTTGATATTCTACACTTTTATCTCTGCTATTAAAAAAGCTCTATTAGCTTTACTTGGCTCAAAACCAATACAGTGAACTACCCTTAATTATTAATAATCTGTTTCCCCTTCAATAAAACCTTTTGGACCTTTACTACAGTAGGATGATATATTTATTTGGTGTGTAGGGTTCAGAGCAATACAATGAACTCTCTCTGGGAAAGAATCCAAGAATAACTATCTACTTGATATCAACCCAAGGGATTTCCTTAGGGAATGGGAGTATCGTTTCAGGGCAGATCATCAGTGGTTTAAGAGAATTAGACAAATTTGTGTCTGGGGAACAGATGCCTCAGGGTTTGTAAATGTGTGAGAGAACCCTTCTCCCCTCAGTCACCAGTTCAGGTCCATCCAGCACAGCAGTGACTGGAAGATATTAAACCTTTAATGAACTTCTGGGGCCTCCTGAAGCAGGGAGTGGGGTTGCTAACAGACACTTGCTTACATCTTGGAGCCACTCCTGCCCAAGTTACAGTCTCAACAGCAGGACACAGACACAGGAACGGGAATAAGCATGGTGGAGTGAAGAACATTTTATCTGCTAAATGCAGTAAGCAGGCTGCTTCTAGGATGGCAATTCAGCTTTAGATTTAGTGCTGGCACTTTCTTGTTCCTTAAAAGAAAGAAAATGATGTATTACAAAGCACAATGTTACATAACCTTTCCTCACAAAAGCCATCTGAAGGGCCCAGAAGCCTTACAAACCCACACTTGCAATGTCTCAGGCCCTGGGTAAGATAAAGAAGTAAAGAAGGATTTGATTTCATGCTTAGGGGCCAGTTCTGGGAGTCCTGGGACTCCTGAACTGCTGCATGCTGCACATCCAGTTTTGGGGCAGGTCTGCTAGGAGAAAGAGGAGACAAATGCTGAACATTACAACCACAAACCACAGCTGTTGATGGGAATTGGCAGGAGACCAGGGAATGCTGGGAAGCATAGATGGCCTGCAGCAGAAGGTAGGGCTGAGCAGGGCTCTCTGGCACTTGAAGCTTTTTTATTCATCTCCTGGTGCTTTTCCATCCTGGCATCTGGTTTCCGTGACAGGGCAAGGGAGGGACAGTATGGTGCAATTTTATGGTATGTTCTCGTGGGTTATGCTGGCACTTCCTCGGGTAAACACGCCTCGCCTCAGGCTCAGGTTCGCCGTGCCCCTGGGTTCAGATTATTTGCACTGCTTTAGTTTGCTGATAGCTCGGTCCAGTTGTCTCCATATTTCATTTGAGGAGGAGGGGGTTGAGACTTGCCAACAGTCCTCCCGCTCCCTCAGGACAGAGCCACTCTGAGGGCAGACACAGGCTGTGGCAAAGCCCTGTCCATCAGCATCGCTGCCACCAGGAGAGCGTGTGATGGGGCTGGTAGCTCTGTGGTCCAGTGCAGGAACTGGTGAAGCTGGAGCCAAGCTTTGTGCTACGAGACCTTGGATGTGCCCTGGTGCTCTCATTTCCACACATCCTTTTGGGTGGAAGCTCTTCAGGGCTCTCTTTATCCACTCATGTGTTACATGACTAAACTGTGCCCAAATTCAGGCACAGGCTTATGAATAGTGCAGTAATATAAATTGCAAAAAACATGCAAGTTTTAATAGCTGAAAAAGGAGGAGTTGAAAGAAAAGAAGAGGAAAGTTTTCTGTAATAGGATCTACTCTCCCACTTTTGTTACCAGCATGTGCAAATCTTTCTATTCCGGTCCATTATATTCAACAATCTTATACTCAGTGGCAGGTGAAATGTCATACCTCGGGGTAAATTTTCACTGCAGTAGGCAGAGAATTTGTCCTTTAAACACCCTTCATATTAATGGGACATTGATTCAGCAATTTAAACTCCAAGAGATACAGAGGTCTCATATGGGATCATTTTCAAATGTGTTGACATTTTGATTCACAAAATAAGACACTTTTAGAAACAAATGCAAATTCATTTCATACTAGATTTGAGGTCAGCTGGATACTGGAAGAGAAATGTGCAATGAATGTTTAGTATGTTCATCAACTATCTTTTAATCTCTGTACACTCAAGGGATAAAAGTGAAATCAGAGAGAGGAAGGACAATTTCTAAAGTTCTCTGTATTAACTAGTATATCCTCTCATGGGACTGGAACCTAAATTCACCTATTGCATTTGCAATAATAGTGTCTAGGGCAAAAGGAGGCTTTGGGATATGGGACCGAATTTCAGTGACCTCTGAAAATATGTCTTTCACACTATTGGATATGCTTTCATCTCCAAAGAGCTCTGATCCTGCTGAGCTCCACCAGGGAAGCTGTCAGTGTTTTACTGATGTCAGTGAAATTTGCAGTAGGACCAGAGCCCAACAAAACAGTGCAGGAAACAAAACAAAACAAAACAAAATAAAACCACACTTAGAGGAGGTAGCTTAATTTGTTCCCAGGCCAATGATGTGGTCACTCTTCCAGCTCAGAAACTATTCAGCATACTATGAGAAAAATGATCTAAATAAACATTTAGAACACATCCACAACTGCCTGACAGATAATGAGTAGGTAAAACCTTAATGAAACACAGTAAACCCTGAGTGTTGGTCTGGGCTCCATCTTGCAGAAGAGGATAAGCCAGATATGGAGCAATGCTGGAGAATGACCAGCTTGGCAAGTTGCTGGGTTTGAGTTAGGTGTGAACTACCACCACCTGTCCTCGGACCAAGACTTGGAGGGCATTGCCATGGCTGCAGGCAGGGCACTGGGAGCAGAACCAAGGCTCACCTTCCTCCTGTCCCCCTGTCCTTGAGCAGCTGCCACCAGAGGGGAGTGAAAGGGGATCCACTCCCGGTGCTGTACCCCAGCAGGCCGGGCCAGCAGGGGCTGGCTCTGATTTTCCCCAGAAGCAAGGACTCCTCTGACTACCCTCAGAGTTCCCCCAGCAGCAGGGCTGATGGGAGGCTGGGGCATGCTGGACACATGGGTAGTAATGAGGATGGGGTGTGTGCTGTTATTCCACAGGGGGATTTCACAGGAAGCCCATGGCTCCTCTCAAGTGGACATGAGCATCTCCTGCTGGAGAAACTCCAGCTGGTGAATGTCACATGTCAGGGGCAGCGTGAGGACTCAGATCATCTCATGCATGAGGAAGTAGGAGAGGAGAACAAACACAGGGGAAGTTCCTTGCCAAAGTCCCCCTGCAGAGCAACCTCTGCCTTCCCCTTCCCCAGCAGGGCTGGTGCAGTCGAGGTTGCAGTTCTGGGAGCTGCTGCCCAGGGGAAGTTACACCAATTTGGGCGCTGACTGAGGACACGACTTCCCTCGCAGACACATCTACAGTGGTGCCCAACAGAGCTCAGAGGAAAAGGAAAAGCCCAAATGCTGTGCAACATGCCAATGACTGTATTCAGCTCCATGAAAACAACTGCCCAGGAACAGCTCCAAACCCACACAGCACTGGGCAATGTGCTGGTAAACCATGATCTTCTTTTTGGTGGCCTTGGATTAGATGGTCCTCTCCAAGCGCTCTGGATAAGTAGTCTGGCCTGCCAGTGGTATCAGCAGGCACACAAGGTTATTGGGATCAGTCCTTTCCTACATGCTCACTCAAACATAGTATTTTCCTTCTGGGCCCCTGCTCGCCTTTCTTACTTCCTCAAACTGACTGATGTGCTGCAGGAGTCTGCAGGGGGAAGAATTTACTGGTCCTGCACCAGCTACATGATCTCCCAGGAACCCTGTGCATGCAGCGTGGCACAGTCGCCACCCGGGTGGCGTTTTCCCACAGAACAAGAGTTCTGAGTACACCCACAACTGCTGCTCACATCAGGTGGTTTATTTTTTAAGAAAAGGATGACAGGCCAAACAGAACCTCAACAAGTTTAAAAGATCATTTTTTTTGTATGAACAGCAGCTGCATGTCCTGGATGCATTCATACATCAACTAATAAATGTATTTTAGAGGTGTTGTGATTCATGTTATGTCCAGGCATACAATGGGGCAGCAGCAGACTTAGAACAGGTGGAAGTGGACCTTACAAAAATTTTGCTCATAAATGCAATGATAGTAACGCCAGTAACCAGGATGTATCAGCTGTGGATCCTTAGCACAAGAAGTCCTGGTATAAGATTTGTGACTTGGAGCCACCCCTAAAACAATCTCCTTTTAAGGTAGTAATCCTGGGAAAGAAACATGGTCCCATCCCTTAAATAGAGATGGGAGTAGCTTCTTCATTCACATTTGATAGATTGCTGTAGGCCATTGCCAGTGATATCTGTGATACTCAGAGGGCACTGGCACAAGAACACTAACACATACAGTAAATACTTCTGAATGCCTCAATGTAAGCAGGATGCCTGACAAACCCACTAATGCACAGAAGATTGTATTTGGTCGTCAGGGAGTCCTTCAGTGGGAGTTAGGATTCACAGAAAGGAGCATCTGCCCTTCTCAGTTCTGGGACTGCCAGAACAGTCTTGGGAATCTGGCTCCTATTTTTTCCCTTTGAGTTTTGTAGTCCAGACTCATCACCATGAAAACTCAAATCATCTCTGGAGTTGGCAGACCACAGAGATACCCCCCACCACACTCTATCCCTGTGTCTCTGGCAAGACACTGAGTTGGGGAGAACAAAAATCTTCCATCATGTAACTGCCCCAATGCCAGCAGCTGTCCACTGCCAGGAGCACGCTGCTGGATGAGGCCTGCAGAGACAGCCTCCAGTCGTCCCTCCATGGGGTAGTTCAGAGGAGGAGCAACCCAGGGAAACAAGCCGACTCCAGGTCCTCTGTGGGCTGCTGTGGTCCTCCAGAGAGCAACCACATGGCTGTTCCCATCTGGGGAGGGTCCTGCCCCTTGCCTGAAGCAGCCCAGGCACCTCACAAGCCTCCGGTACAATCCCTGCCAGAGGCTTCTGGGCAGCAACGTGCCTGACACAGTCCAGCTCTGCCTGTTTTTGCGCCCGGCGTGCTCTGGTTGGGAGCAGGGTGTGAGGAGCATGAATGCAGCCCTGCCACCCAGGGTGAAGCTCTGCAGCCACCACTGGCTGCTGACAGCCACACCAGAGCCCTCTCCTGCACTGTTATGGGAGGGAGGTCACCAGTTCAACTGCACTGGAGCAACGCCAGCCCTTTGAGAAAACTTCTCAAAGTTGCACTAAGGCACTGTTTAATTTTGATTTCCAAGTGACCTCTGATTCCTCTGGATATGCTAGGGGTGGAAGAACATTCACTCCCAGGAGTCTGACTGGCAGCGGGCACAGGACCTAGTGAGGCAGTTCCCAGGGAAGGGGGAAGAGAGGTGAATGCTGTTGCTGTTCTCCCCTCCCTCAAACACATCACCCCACCAGTCTATTGCACACTTCAACTTGCGCCAATAAACCTGTTTGCGTGGGTCATGCTGCAAAGGAAAATGACGCCAGGATGTGGAATGAAAAATAGTCTGCAAAGAAACAAACCACCCGAGAGTTATTCTAGTAAGGTGAATAATTCAGCGACTGGTTTTCACTGCAGCCCTGTTAACAGCAACACAATTACAGTAGAGGAAAGTAAACCACAGCTGGGGGGAGGAAACAAGTGTGTTGGGGGCTCCTATCTCACCAAGGAAATGGTGGGTGGATCCGGGCCACAGCGTGGGACTCAGGCCACATCCAGGGCTCTGACAAGTGACCTTAGCACGATGCATCCAAACCTCCATTCACAGCAGTTGAGCAAAGACATTAAATAAGTGTGGTAAAAACGCTCTGGCTGTTGCTAACACTTCACAGTGCTGAAAGTAGCACTGGGTATTGGCACAAGGTTAGTGGCATCTGCACAGTTCTCTGCTAACTGGTGACTGAGCCCCGCAGGGAAGTGAAGCTGCAAGGACAGGAGTGGGACAAGGAGAAGGAAGTGTGAGCTGCAAACCTCTGCTTGCCTTGCTCAGCATTAGATGAATGTTAATTCTCTGCTGGTTTGCACAGCCACAGACAAGCCTGTTCCTACTAATTTTAGCCATTGCCTAATTTAAAACTACAGACATGTTATTTTCATGGTGGCATTTTTCTCTTTTTAACAGGTTGTAAGCTGCCAGATGCACTCTGTGTGGTTAAGGAATTGGTGGCGTCCAAGGGGAGGTGAGAAACCTTTTGTTAAAAATAAGAAGCAGATAGAACAAAATTGCACATTAAAACTTGGAGCTATCACAAGTGCCACCACAGCTGCCTGTGCTGGGCTGAGGAAACAGAGCAGCTCTGGCCAGGCTGCACTGTGGTCTGGAGATGTACCTTCCTCAAACCTCAGAGGTCCCAGCCTGGCGTGCCCTGCATGAGCACACACATAAAACCATCTGTGCTCTCTCCCTCCACCCATACACCCAACCTTCTTACAAGCCTTTGCTCCTCCTGCCCAAAAATACACCTGCACCCAGACCCCTCTCCCTGCTGCTGCGCCTTTGCCCCCACATGTGCAAGCACCTCTCCTGCCTCTGCTCCTCCTCTTGCACCCAGATCTGTCACCCATCTTCCACAGAGGTGAACAGTAGATGAAATGCTGAGCCTGCCCGCAGTGGGAGGCAACCCTGTGCTAGAAACGGGTGTGAAAAAGTGGTGAAATGAGGAAACATTTGTGAGAGGAAGTGAGTGGGTGGAGGGAAAAGCCTGGAGTGAACAAAAATCAACAAATAACACATTGAAACTTGAGCTCTGAGTGCTCAGGGTGGATAAAAGTACACCAAAATACAAAAAAAAGAACACATTACTACCAGAATGCCAGTATTCTATGCTAACATACATCTAATGTGTGCTAAGGAACTAAGTGCTGAAAATAAAAAAGAGGCTCAAAATAAGAAAACATCAAAGACATCTTAAGAGCTTAACAGCAGCACAGGTAGCTCCAGTGAGGGTGAGCAGGGGAAGCATCAGACCATGCACATGCATCTTGCTGGATCTAGGTTACTGGATCTCAAAGTGCAAATGGATTGATGTTGTCTCACTAAGCACAGACATGGATTTTAGCAGTTGTTAACAGACTGAATGCCCCTGCACATTTTAATTTAATACTTTCAAATAAAGCACTTGAAAGATAATATAAATAAATAAATGAATAAGAATTGTTATTTCTAGAACAATCAAAATGGAAGCCCAGCTCTGTTGTTTCTAATAGAGCAGTAGTTCCTCAGTTAAGACTTCTCCCTGACAGATGTAGCAGTGCAGGGACATAGGAATACAATTCCCAGTTTTTCAGCCTATTACTTGTGCATTCCTGACCTGTAAACCCTTCCTTCTTCTCTAGCCTTGCAGAGCAAGACTGACAGTGCTTTTGTTTCAGTAACATACCAACGAAGACCTTGTTTTTCCTCCTTAAAGAACAACAAATTTGACCCAAAGGGGCTGTAGCAGACGCCAGCCAGTCTTGCCCTCTGAGAATCAGCCCATGCAACCGCAGCTCCCACTGGTGAGAAGTTATTCTGACAAGTCACTCCTCTTAACCACTCACCCAGTGAGTTGGTTGCATCCAAACTGCTGCCACAGTCATGGGGAATGAACGATGGACAGGTAAACAGCTATTATGGCATGCACAGAAAACAGTCCAGTTGTGGTTGCCTCTCGTTTTCCTTCCCACACCTTTCAAACCAGCCTGTTACACAGGGATGGCCTGCAGAAGAGGCTCACTTCCACACATAGTAAGGCTGCCCATACCACTTTCATTTTAAAAGAATAACAAAAGTGATCTGAGAGTTGTCTGTATATTATTCCTCAAATTTGTCAGTGGAGGAGCCCAAATGTACTCACTCGTCCTGACACCGCTCCCTCTGGGGCTACGGCGAGCGAGCACTCTTGGAAAGCCGGCAGTGCATCCGTGCCACGGGTTACAATGATTGCTACTGACAGGTTCTTCATGGTATCACAACAAATTAGGTCACAGATTAGATTTTCATAGCACAGATTACAACTTGTGTCTACATCTTTTTCTTAAATAGAGAAGGTTGTGGCCAGGAGGTTTGACCTCAAGATTGGGAACAAGGCAGATGCTTGGAATTGGAGGGTCCTATTTCTGGTTGAGACAAAGACTGTCTTAGCAAGACTCAGATAAAATTCCTAGTCTTCTGTTATAGTCAGAAGATTTGGTATTTTTCCTTTTCTATCCAGCAAGCCTTTGAGAAATAATGAGTTTGTCCACTAGATACCCTGGGGTAGATCTTGCAGCATTGTTGCAAAACAGATAGCAAACCCAGCATTTTAGAAAAATTGCATTTTTGATGATGGAAAAGCAGATTACACCACCTGAAAAGCTGCTGGAAATGCAAACCAAAGCTGCCTATTAGACTTATCCCACCTATTACCACAAGGTCATATGTACACTCAGTTTGAGCATCTCTACTGTAGAAAGACCTTAAGGGAATAAATTCATGTGTGCAGTATTTGTTTCAAAATATACCCAACAAGGACAGTAATAGAACTCAGGCACCAAAAAAAAGTATTCCAAGCTATATCGAGCTCCACACAGAGCAGCACAGAACAAAGGTTTCCAACAGCTGAGTAACTGCAGACACTGTGCAAAGTGCTTCCTACCCACTGCGAGATACAGCCCTGCTGCAGATTTGAAAACCAGCTCCAGCAACTGTGTTCCAGCAGACTGTGTTCTGCTCCCAGCCACCTCCTCCCTCGGAGCTGAGCTGCTGCAGGGGAGAGAAGGTGCCTGGGAGCCAGGGAGCTGGATTTGGCTCCCAGTGGAACCGTGCAGGTCTGCATGTGGGCAGTGATTCAGCCGATAAGCAAGCTCTCAGTGATGCCATGGTAAGCACTAAAGCAAAACCTAAACCAGATGATTAGGAGGACAGGTCCTGGACTAAGCTAACCTCAGAGACAAGCCTTTCTAAGTCAGGGTTGAGAGATCGCTGCATGAATGACCTTCAGCTTACAGAAAGAGTCCTGATACACACAATGGGATCACCTCTGTGCTTGGGTGGCCCAGAGACCCACACTGGTTCTCTACTGAGCTTCAGGAGCATGCAATTAGTCAGCCAGAGCAGGTCTGCTAATACCTGCTGGCAGGCCAACCTGCAGTCTTTAATCAAGCTCTCGAGGCTGTCTGCAGCCAGAGGACACAGCCTGTCTTCCTGTTCCCAGGGCAGCAAGAGGAGCACATGATGCTGTGCCTGTTCCCCATCTGCAGGTTTAGACAGGCTGGTGCTCAGCACCCTCCACTCTGCCTCACACCAGCCCAGCTGCCCCATCCAGCTGCCAACGCTGCTGGCCTGAATCATCGCAGCTCTGCCTCCAGCTCTGAAACGATCTTGCACGTCACTTCAGCAGCTTTTCACAGGAAATATGCTTTTACTTTCAAAATACTCTTGGCCTTGTTCTCCTCCAACAAACACAGGAAGTATCTCAAACACCAGTCTTCATTTTTGTGAGCCACTATTTATCCTCTGATACCTTTGAGTACAAAGAAATAATAGTTGAGAGTGGCTGTTCTCTTCCATGCTCAGAGGTAGCATTAACCTTTTAGCTCCCCTCAGTGCATCAGTTTCTCCCACTGCTCTTGCTGGGCACACTTGCATTTAGAGGCACGGAATGAGGCCTAATAATTTTTTCCTCAAGCCTGAGCTGTGCTGTGCAGCTTATGGAAAATCCATCGCACATGCTCCTTGCTGAGTAGTCTGAACTATCGATCTCAGTTAGAGAAAAGGATTCTCTGGACTTTATTGGAGTTGTCTTTAAAAGTACTGTTGGTACAACAATTCCTGCTGGATGCTGAGCACTTCCTAGTCTCCCTGCAGAGCACTGCCTCAGACCTACTCAGAAGCTCCTTCATGCCAGGGGCTCCTGCTGATCCATGGAAGAAATCACATCACCGACCCTGGGAAAGCAAGTGGTGACAGCTGTCAGGGAATGCAGTAGCGAGGCCTCTGGTCTGAGCAGTGCTCAAGGTGAGCAAGAGCAAGCAGCCGGCAGGGAGTGCTGTCAGCAGCAGCAGCTGGAGAGCATCCCACTGCCTGGACAGGCACGGGCTCCTGGTCCCTGCTGAGCGGGGAACACAGGAGGCGCCGTGCAGCCAAGTGCTGCCTCTCACTAAGGCAAGATGACCCTGAGCAGCATCAAGCATTGAAATGACCCAGGGTGTCTGTGTGCCCTCAGGAGGGTGCTTCAGAGCACACATAGGCGCTGTGAACTCTCCCCTTACTCCCCACTGCAGCAGAAGTGGCCTCCTCGACTTTAAACAGGCAGCAGCCATCACCAGGCTTGGTTTCAGTCAAGCTCTGAAACAAAGAGGATGCTAAATTTCCACCAAAATCCCACATCTCTTCAAAGCACTTCTCAGTTTGGGGTTCAGATGTGGGGTTTTCTTTGTTTGAATGAAAAAAAAAAGGGCCTTTCTACTATTTTAACTGCACACCTAACAAAACACTGGGTAAACATCCTCCTCATGGTTTTTTGGGTCATGTATATTAAAGAGTGGTTATTAGGGGTAAGAGTTCATTTTTAAATGGCAGAAGGGTAACTCTGCTCTGAACCATACAGACAGGTAATCTTCACAGTTTAGGGGCTGCTCTGTGCCGTTTCTTCTGTTTCAGTACTAACCCTTTTGAAATGCTACAGCTTGCTCAAGAGAGGAGTTGTTTTCACACACAGTCACGATCACAACCACACCACCATGCCTGCTCAGATGAGGAAGTTCCGGATCCCAAAAAGCAGAAGTGCTCACCCCCTTTCCAGCCAGTCCAGTGCACTTCTAGCTGCTGGCCTGAACTTTTAGGTATAAGATTTGCATGAACGATGATGATTGATAAGCCTTCAGCCTGGCACGTGTCCGAGCATCAGGAGACAGTGCAAGAAGCCTCCAGCTAACGTGGTCACTGCTGCTCCCAGCCCAGGAGGGCCATAAGCAGCACCAATGGCTCACAGAACTAAACCATGGCTTCCTCCTGAGGCCAACCAGCCCAGCGTGCTGCTGCTCAGCTTCAGCCCGGCAGCGACTGGAGATGGTGTGGGTTGGCCTGAGGGCTGTCACACCGCTCGCTGGATTTGCCACCTCTGTCCCTGGACCAGGGCACAGAGGACCTCGCGTCCCTGCCCTGTCATCCGCTCGCAGACAGGAGTGGATCTCCCTCGGCCCCTCCCGACCCGGGCGGCCTCGCTGTCTCCGTGCGCTGGGGGAAGCAGAGCTCGGCCAGGGCTCCCTCCGGCCGCCCTTGTGCTGCCGCTGGCTGTGCCCGCGGCCCGAGCAGACCGCCCGGCGCTGCGGGAGAGGGCCGGGAAGGCGCTGGGCTGCCCGGGCAGCGCTGAGCATCCTCCGCCGACCCCGAAGGGTTGCACCTTCTCGCCCAGGAATGGGGGACAGGGGGGGCGGGGGCTCCCCCGGGTCCTCCTCGGCTCCTCTCCGCCCCGCGGCTCCCCACGGGTGCCCACCCCACGGCTCCGCTCAGGCTCCTCCCGGCTCCCTTAGGCGATCCCCATCTCCCTCTCGCTCCGCCGAGCCGCCCCTTGCTGCTCCCTCCCCGGCCCGCTCCGCCCGCCCGGGGGGCGCGGGCAGCCCCTACCTGGGCGCGGGGCGCAGCCTCGTCCCTCCGGCTGCCGGCGGCGTCACGGCCGCAGGTTGTGGCTGCGGGCGGCGGTGCCGCATCGATATAAAAGGAAGCGGCGCGGGGGGAGGGAGAGGCGGCCCCGGCACCTTCGCCGCGCCCGGCCCCGATCCCCGGTCCCCCCGCAACCTCCCTCCCCGCCGCCCCCGGAGCAGCGGCTGCGGCTACTCCCGGGCAGCCCCGCGGGGCAGCGGCACTCGGGGGTGCTTACCCCGCCGGCGCTCGGGTAAAGGTTGGTGCCCAGGTCAGAGCCCTCGCCTCAGCCCCACATCCCTCCCGGGGTGCTTCGTGAGGAGCCAGCTACGGCCCTGCCCTCACCAGATGGGCTGCTCTGGGCGAGCACACACGAGGCACACACAACACAGCTGAGCACGGCGAGGCTCTGAAGCCATGGGAAGGGACCAGCCACATGCTGGAGCACCTTGCAGACTTGAAAGGTGTGTAACCAAACCCAACCCTCACCACCAGTCTCCTGGCCGCAGGCTCTGCTGGAGCAGCACCTGGGTCTGCAAGCTTGTGCCCAGGGAAGGAGTGACATCCTGGGCAAGAGGCTATTGCCAACTCCACATGCGGGTGTTGATCCCTGCAATGGTCAAGGCCTGGTTATCCAGCCTGGCAGCCAGACCACTTCAGTGAGATCTTGTCTTTAAGACTAGCTTTGGGGGATCAAAGAAAAAACTCATCAAGGCCTAATTTCTCCTTCAAACACTAAGAGCTTCTTCAATCTCTAGCACTACACTCATAGCCTGGAGCAGTTGTGACATCTCTGAGGCACCTTGCTCTGTTCCTTCTTCATCTTCTCCACCCTGTTGACAACTGATGACATCTCGGTCGCAAGAGGAATGAGGGTCCCCCCAGGACACGGCATCCCCATCTGCCCATCAGGAAGCTCTCCCTCCAGCAACAGATGCTGTTGTTCTCCTGCACCATCAATCCCTTTCAGGAAGGGACAGGGATTAAATGTGGGTAACATGTCTTAAGGTAATTTCTCTAAATGGCATTTTGCTGCACGGCTTTACTGTCAGTCACTGGTGGGGGGCTGTGATATTTCAGCTCACCCTGGAGCCCCTGAGGCCCCATGTCATGGCACAGGTCTTGCCACAATGGCTACAAGTCCTGTCTTTGGCCCAAAGCAGATGGAGATGTGGGAAGCAGTGAGAAGTCACGTAGGTAACGGGACCTCTACGCAAAAGTATTACACTCAGTTCCTCCTTTTATATTCCACCAGGCAAGCAGTTAAAGGTATGGATCATGGGCTGAGCAGGCACCTGCTCTACAGAGAGACAAAGAGGGAGGCAATGCCCCTTGGCAGCCCCCATAGAAATAAACGCTACCAGGAGCTATATTTTGCATGAAAAACATTTAGGTGGAACACTGCCATGGGCAAATGACAGGAACAAAATCCTGCTCTCAAGGGTTTTAAAGTAGAGAGGGGTATTCCACTTCCAATTTGGGGTTTTTTTTTTTCCATATGAAATTTCTCTGCATCCCAGCAGGGAAAAAGAAACAGAAGGAGCTCTTCTGCTGGACCCAGCAGCCTCTAATCCAGACAGACCTGGCTGGGAACACAAGTGCCAAGTTAAAGGATGATCCATCCCTAAACAAGGTGACTGTCCCAGACCTGCTCCAAGGAGGTAGTGGGGTACCAGAACCACATCTAAGGTGGGCCTGGGTCCTGCGTGGGGTTGCTGCCAGGGATTGCTCTGGCAGGGCAGCAACACCTCCTTGTTTACAGCCAAAGGGGCAGGCACAGGTCCTTCTGTTCCTTCTCAGGGCTCAGCTACTAGAGCAGCTACTTGCACAATGCTGACCAGATGGTCTCACCGCCCTGCTGCCCTCCCACCCCAAGTATTGTTTTGCTAAGTTCTTGCTGCTTCTCCGGAACAAGAGACCTTCACTTCACTGGAGTCTCTGCATTGCCTTGAGCTCTCAGGTAAGTATGTGGCCAACTTACAGACAGACTTACAGGAGAGCTGCTGACTTCTTATCATTGATCTTCACATGAACCATGGAGTCATTTATACTTTCTGTACTTTGCAGAAGGCTTGGAAGTCCCCATCCTCCAGCATCACTTGGTGTCAGTTCACTTCAGATGAAGCTCAGCGTTTCTTGCTCTCCAGAAGTCCAGACTGCTAAAGTTCCCTTTTAAGCAGGCCAGCAGCTCTGTGCACCCTGTCACGTGCAGGTGCTATCAAGACAGGTTTAGCATTTTTTCTCCTGTTTCTTTCTGCTGCAGAGGTTGGCCCAGTTCCTGTAGGGAGGACAGAGATTGAGGAATATCCTGGATCACAAATCTGCCCTTCATCCCCATGCTTCTATCCACAGAGGTCAGAACTACTGCAATGGTCCTGGAGTTGCTTCACAAGGCTTTTTTCCCCAGCTCCTGGGTGAGTTTCTACACAATAAAAAGTCTCAGATGAAATGAAAGCATGTGGCTGGCTGCAGCTCACTTATTGCTCAGCTACCTGAGGCTCTTGCTTTCCTGTCTAGAGTTGTTAAAGTCGGGCTAAAGCTCTGAATTCAAAACCTACAGTGAGTAAAGGGAAGGCATGTGGATATGTAGGTCTGGAGTCATGGATGGGCTTACAGTATAGACAGGTGATTACAGGCAGTAAAACATTTGCTTAATTCGTAAAAAAAAGTCTGCTTTGTCTCTGAGGTGTTGAAAGCGCAAGTAGCCACTGGTGTCACCAGGTCACTAAGGAAGTCTGCAGACTCCAACAGAAAACCACTGCAAACCCCACCTTCATCACCAAACAGCTGCCGACCTCTTCTGAGCACATTCAGTTCAAGGTGGCTTGTCTTTCCTTCAGTCTGAAGTTCAGGAGCACATTTCAGTCCTTTCTGATACGTAAGTTTTTGAATTTTATTTAAACCCTAAGACCTCCAGCTCAGAGGGACTGTTGACACACTTACTGTGGCAGGGATGTGAGAGCAGGGAGAGAGGAAAAACATTACTTTGTTAAACTAGGTTTAAGAGCAGCTTCAGATTTAAGCTTGTAAGTTTACAGGCAGAGGCAGTAAATTATTCCTGGGGCATTCCCTGAAGAAATTAATTAGTTACCAAAAAATCAAGCCTAATGCTACTGTTTTGAAGTGAACAAAGTTAAACACAATGAAACAACCTCTAATACAGCTCATTCTAGAGTAGTTGAGTTTGTTCAGGGTTGATTCATCTACACAGTGGTACTGTGAGAGAAATCAGATTCCTAATTTCTGGTGGTAACCGAGGCACAAAATTATCTTCAAGCCTTGGGGAATAAAAAAATGCCACGTGGGAATGGACCTAGTCCCACACAGCCTTTCAGAGATGAGCAACAAGCACAAGGGGAAGGGATGTTTCAGACACTACAGAACCAAGGTCAAACTGGTAGAAACAGCATTAATAAGAGTTAACACTGGATTTAAAGTTCCAGGTAAGCTTAAATCTTGTTCAAAACATTCCTCAGGTGGTGCAGAAAATGACGGATCAGCTTCCCCTCCGCTCTGACACGCTTAGCAGATGTGACAGCTGTCACAGACTGTTCCTCCCTGCCCCCACCAGTACAAAAGGAGCAGACATCCGCCCTGCTGCAGACGGGAGGATCTGTTCTGTAATTTACAGAGGAACAAGGCAAAGCCTGTGCCGTGACACACTATCGTTTTTACCGTTTCCCGAACAGCAGCTGACCAGAACTGGCCAAGACGTGCAGGTTTTGTGCCCGCTGCAGCACGGCGGGGGTGTCAGCTTAGAGTTGACGAACAGGACTTAGCTTATCTCAAGAAGAAACCTGAGCACTCCCTCAGCAGATGACAGAGCTGTAAATCACGTTAGGTATAGCCCTAAAAGTAGCTTTAAGACAACTTAGAATAGTTTGTATTAGATAAGAAAAATTTTGTCTTGCAGCTATGTAGATGAAAGCGTCTTACAGTCATGTGTGCATTTTGTATCCACCTGAAAAGCCTCCAGCTGTGTTTCAGAAGGGCTGAAGGGTCTAATAAAAGCATCCCCAAGAGTCTTAAATTCTTAAGAAGATACATGTAAGAATTTAAGGTCTGAAGCTGAACTTTATTTACTTATGGACATTTGCCCCTCTGTCATGTTCTGGTTTCACGGCATAGGAGGGTCCCCAGTCTAGAGTGTGAGTGGCATAAAACTACGTAACAGCATGGAGCATGGGGAAAGTAAAGTTGTTTTCTGTTGATGCTCAGGTGAACTGTCACACAGAACTAGAGAGTTCTTGGGAGGGGGAAGAAGCTGAAAACAAATCATATCCATAGGGTTGAACTGTTTGTGTTTTCATTGTGCAGCAGGGAGCTATATTCTTGAGTTTCATTCCTTGGTATTTAAGATTTTCACCTCTTTCACTGGTATAGATTACCAATTTTCTATTTGACTATGAGTTTTAGGTTTGCCAGGAGAAGAGTAGGGAGAGTGAAACTTTGAACAGCAAGGGAGTTCTCTGGACATGCGTTTGTCTTGTTCTCTGCTGCTCCGAACAGTGTATGAGATATCCACCTCAATTTTGACCTAGGAAAGGAAATCAATACATGTCACTGAAGAACACGTAATACAAGCAGTACAGAGAATGAGGCTGTTGGAATCAATGTCTCTCTGAATGCTGTTATCTGAAATATTGTGACATGGTAGAAACTGAGCAAGAGCAGAATATTTAACCAGACTGCCTCCTCTGCCCCATGCCCATATTCCCCCCATCTACCCCCATGTTTGGCCTCTGCAAATTTGAAAGCCCTAAACTAATCAAGCAGAATGTTCTGTGATGCTGGGTCGTCACACCAGCACTACCATTCAGTGCTGAAGAAGTTCTCACCACAGCAGTCTCCTGAGCCCTGTGCTGTGGCAGTTCTTGATACAAACCAGATCTGATAGCTCCACACTCCAGCTTTTCCTCTGGCTAAAGGATGTTCTTGTTGCTTTCTAGCAATTTCAAGTGACTTGTTCATTTTGGAGTAGCTTTGACAGGAATGGGTCTTACACGAGAAATGTCCAAGAACTGAGTCAGGGCTGGGGGAGAAATAACTTCTGCAAGCTGGAGCAGAACTGAAGTTCCGAGCAATGAAGTCGCTCCATGCAGGAAAGGTTAGTACTGCTCGAGTTGGTGTGAGAGCTGCTCTCGGGTTGGGAGATCTGCCCACGGACAGAGGGGTTCCTTCAACCCCACGGGCTGCTGTGGAAACATCACAGAGGGGGCTGGGGAGCCCAGAGAGCCTGCTGGGGCCAGAGGGAAAGCAATCGAAACTCATGGACAAAACAAGTGGTTTGATGCTAACTTTAGTAAGTAAAGTTTTCCAGATAAAGGCAATTGCATCCATATTTAACAGCTGTTAAAGAGATACACATTTAGTTGCATTATATAAGGAGTGCTTTATATTAAAGAGAAAACATTTCAAGTGTCTTAGTTCTACCTGTTTGGAATCCAGACTTTCTCCCTAGAAGATATTCCAGTTGACAAAAAGGGCCTCGTTCAGATATCTGGGATCAACTGAATACATTTATTTAAAAGCAATTTTAAATATTAAAAAAGTAGAAATTAACACATACAGTACTCAAAAACTGTCACATTAAATACATGTGAATAGACATGTGTACTGATGTTTTACCTTAACATTCAATGAGAAGTCAAGATTTTAACTAGTGGCATGACCAGATCTGATTTCTGTACATGTTGATGTACTATGTAATAAAAAAATAAATAGCAACTGTTGTTCAACAGTAAATAAGACATCATCTGCAGAGCAAACTTCCCCCTCTGGGGGCACCTTCCCCTGCCCCTCCCCCCAACCCTTTATCAGCTAATTTTCCATAAAGATTTAGACTTTCCAAATACTATGTCATATACAAAATTGCAGACAGTGGCTCATTGAGTTCAAATATAATACTGTACTTAAACTCAATCAATATCATACATTTTCAGATTTCTTATGACCCACAATAAGCCAGAATAAACAGAACTATTGTTCCTGATGGAACTCATTTAATTTTATAAAATGCATATGTATACTATTTTAAAGAGCATAGAAAAGAATAGACATTTGACTCTACATAATTTTACATGCCTAGGTTTTCTTTATATGATTTGCATTTATCAGTTTATTTCAAGATCACTTAAAAATACAATTGACCACAAAAGTGAATAGGTTTTGTTCTTTAATGCAACTTAAAACATTGTAGTAATGGATAAAATGGAATGCTAAATAAATGCTAAACCTGACTTCCTTTCCATAAAAAAAACCAGAATAAAGTCTGAAATACTGGAGCTGGTAATACTGAAGATTAAATGCCAGCAGGCTCGTTCACTCATTGCTTTTTTTTTTTTTAGGAATTAATTTTTTTTAATAAATGATAAAACCATTAACAGTTGATAAATGTTTTGCATTTTTTTCCATGTAGTATTTAGACTGATATTTGTTTTTAAATTAACCACAAACAGAATTAAATATTCACTGACTACAGTCTTGTAAAACTGTATTAGAAATGAAAGCCCTCAGAAAGTCTGAGATGTGCTTTTATGAAATGAAAATCTTCCCATGCAGTCAAGACAATCTGCTTTGAAATAGCAGCACTGGGTACTGAAGCCAAAATAACAATTTAAAGCAAGTAATACAAAACTACATATGAAAGTCATGGAACCTGCTACAGACAAACCATGGGAAAAACACAACCGCATGATGTTTCAAAAGATTAAAAATTATGTTGAAAGTGACACAGGAAATTAAAGTTTCCAATAATACATTGAAGTGTTTTCTGGCAATGCAACTTTATACCAACTTTCAAGAAACCTCAGGTCAAATGCAGCCTCCCAAAGATTTTCTTAGAAATTAGCTTTATAACAGCGTGTCTGTTACTTCGTGCTTTGAGTTACGACTATTACTGCCACAGTTTAGTGAACTCTCTGAAAACCAGCCTGATACTTGTGATCTGAGAGCTAACATTAACAGCCTAATCAAATGCACGAGAGGTCATCTTAGCTTCCACTTTTTTAGAGCATTAAAAAGAATTTAAATTTATCCTTATATCACGACTTAAAATTTTTATTTTAGGTAACTAACTTTTAGCAAGGTTGAAGACAGAGGGAAAAAACCCCACAAAATCATTTTTCAAAGAGCCAATTTAGCTATAAACAAATACTGTTGCAAGCTCACATTAATCTGAATAGCAATTAAGTTAAAATGTTCTTTTCCTCAAATGTAGCTATATGACTACAGTACTACTTTTGTACAAAGGCAGGTTTCAAGTAAGCGTCTAAATGCATGCACAATGTCAACAGTTAACATTTGCTAGAAGTCCTTGGTTACTAAGAATTCAGTGAAAGAAACCAGCAAATTTCACATATATCTACTAAAGAACAATATGACTAATTTTCATTAAAATAAGTTTTCGAATGAAATAAATTTGTAACTTTTTATAGTGAGGTAATATCACAGGGGAACTGCAATCACAGTTTGGCATAGGTCCACATAATATAAACATGAAATGCTGTATGCACACTGTAAAACATTACTGTTATCTGTAAAGTCAGTGAATATTTGTCTTCATAATTACACTTAACTGAGCACTATATTAAATAAATACCGAAGTGGGTTTCATAGCTGTAAACTGCATACACTTATGAACTGCAGACTGATCTTTGAATCGCCCAAAACCATTCACTCATCCTAACTTTCTGCTAATTGTATATTGAGAATACCAAGTTATTAGGAACAGTCATATCTGTACAGTTACATGGTTGACAGAGACCACCTATGTTGGAAAGCTGGCAGTCCATACGTGTGGGACAGCACGGACAGAGATGGAAGTGCTCGATGCCCAGGATGGCTTCAACAAACCCAGTAAGGCGTGCCAGGTTCCAAGGCTACCATAATACTGGCAAAGGCAGAATAACACAGTATATTTACAATACATATAATTCAACCTCATGAGGTGAAACTTAAATGAATTCTTAATTTGTAACAGCAGCTATATATACAATTGTGCACAGGATTACAGGGAGGCAGCAGCGTTCGCTTTTGCTAAAAAGCCCGTCTTGCATGAAGAATGTGCAATGCTCAAGTTTAGGATTTGATTGTTTGTTTTGACTAGTCTGACAGAATGTGCACAAAGGACACTGGAAAGACCCCTTTCCTCTCTGGCTGTCCTTCGATGTGGCCAATCTGCAACACAGGAGAAGAAGGTACAAATATAGATGTGCATTTGTACACACAGACTTCACAGACAGCATTCACTTCTTTCAAAAGCAGCAGAACTGCTCATACAATCTCTTGGACAGTTTGCAAGCTCTTGGACAGTTTGAGTTAACATTTGAATTTGTGTAAAAGAACAAAATGAAACTGCACAAGCATATAAGACAAATTAAGTCAATTGAATCTAAAGAGAACAAAATTCCAATTTTTTAGGAAATTTATATACATCATTGAATTTCAAGAATCTCACCAAAACACAAGCCTGATTTTCTTTTGTCTGATAGGCTGACTTTCAGCAACATCTCTGAAAATCACTTATCTTAGTTAAGTGAATAAATCCTGAACATCTCACTTGAGGGAAATGTCTGCTACAGTTGTGAAGTTACTTATGATGATCTGCATGTTTCACTTAAGATGATAAAAGCTCAGCTATTTTCTTATTGAATTAGTATGATACCTAATGAGTTAGGTGCATACTAGTGTTTATAACAAATCGTGGTGTTGTCTGATTAAGTATCCTTCAAGTACAACTTCCTACATGTTTTGCATAATGATAATGTATAAAGAAATAGTTAATAAACTTATTAAATAAAAAATAATGGCATCTTTTATATGAAATTTCCATGTTTAAAATGCATAATTATAAACAACTGTGAAACTGATAGCACTGGAGCAGCAGTCCTGACTGACCACGTAACCCTCTTCTCACTCTGCTGCAGCGCTGCTCTCTACTTTCAGAATAATGGTGTACCTTCCTTCCTCTTCCACAGGCTTACAAAATGGGAAGGGGAAACATACAGGGCTGGCCATTTCCTCTTGGAGAGCCAAATTTTTGAAGCATATGAGTCAACAGCGCTTGTTTCCCTTCTCAGAAACACTCAGACTGGGGCGCTTCATGGAACTTGTCGGGCATGTACCCAAGGGTCTTAAAAAGCCTCTTCACTAAACAGAGTCAGCAACTAATGCAGAGGCAATCAGGCACTGGGTGATCTGGGCAACACAGCCACTTTTCACTGGGCACTGCTCTTTTGATACCAGCTTTTCAGCTGAAAATCTTCCACACTTAAATGATGAATGAGAGGAAAACGTAGCTGGAAACAAAACAGCAAAGGTTGTGCTGCACTTAGATTAGTCAATCACGGGCAGCATTACAATTAGAATTTTTTGTAACCAAATGAAATGTCTCATTATCTCCAGGAATAGTCCTCTGGCAGGGAAGTATGATGTAGCAGGCTTTAGGGACATGAGCTGGATTGTCAAGGAAGGACTGGAGCCTTCATGTGGGGTTGAAAAAACCCTGGTGTTAGCACTTGAACAATAGATAGTCCAAAACAGGGGAAGTATGGTATAAACCAGGGACATGAGAGGGAAGATGGGAAAGAAAATGTTATCTGCCTCTCATTTAAGGAGAAAACCATCATCTTATAGCACCCACTACAAATTATTTTTCAGATTTTCAGGAACCCCTTTAGGTATAACTGAAGATAATTACACATCTCATTTTCATGAAGGGTGTAAGTTTGTGAAATGGAGTAAGAATCACCACCTCTTCATTTGATGAAAGGCTGTGTGCATTACAGAGAGGGACATGAGCCAGCAATAAAGCCAAACCTAGTGGGGATGGCTCTAACAGACTCCCCAGAGAAAAGGGGTTTGCTCTAACAGAAATTTAAGGGCTGGCTGTTAGCTCAGGCAAAAAGAAAGTAAACAAAAACCAAACCAAACCCAAAATAAAACCCGACACCTACAAACCAAAGTAACAAGAAACCCTCCACATTTGGAAAAAGAGGCTTTCCTATAAAAGTCATAAAGAAGCTGTGTGGAACTGTAAAAAGGAAAGATACATACCCACCACTCTTGGTCCTCTTCACCAGTTACAATAATTACTTCTCCTTCAACAAACGTGAGTTCATCATCATTATCTGCCTGACAGTCATAAATGGTCTTCACTCGCCTAACTTTATTCTTCCCCTAAAAATAGAATTAAGTTTTAGATGAAGGACATGAGAACAGAGAAAAAAGGTATATGAATTTTGCCTTTAGTTATGTTTTCTTTTACAAGAAGGTGAAGACTATCAATTACTTTGCCTGTAATTGGAAACATGAAAATACAAAACTGTTGATGGAAACATGAAAATACAAAACAAAGCAGAATACTCTGCTTCAACAAGGACATTAAAAAAATAAAATGTTACCTACACAGGTGTAGGCTTTCTTTTTCTTAAGATTCAGAACTCCCAACAGAACTTAATGTTTAGTGCTTAACATGTAGCCCTTAAGAGGACATAAGTAACCTCTGCTTCCTCTGGTGAGGAAAGTTTAAATAATGTCTTTACATTGTTCCAGTCTGCAAACACCCTCATTCTCCTTTAATACATATTTCATCAAAAAACCACCATGAATAGAAAATTAAATCCAGTCTCTTCTGAATGTTCCAAGAGAGGTAAGGGCTGAGGAAAATGCTGCACTGAAATTCCAGTATTCCTTACAGTTTTGGTTTTGGATCTAGTGCAAAAATACAGTATTTTTTGATTTCAGATCTGCTTACAGGACTGGAAATTATTTTTTGAGTGCTTTTTCCATCCAAATGTTAGCAATTTCTTACTAAAATTACCTTAATGTCAGATGGCAGTACTATTTTTTGATGATAATTCACACTAGATATTTTCACAGCTCTACCATTCTGAGTCCAAGTATTTTCTAGGTCATACTTTGCTGCATGCTGCTAATTCATATTAAAAAAGCCTCAGCCATGGACTCCTCCCCAAACATATGTTTCTTATGGCAGGGAAAATGACTTATTTCCAAATAGAGTAAGTAAGCAATATTCACAGCAAAACACTCCTGCTACTTTATATTCCTGTATTTTCATACCCACACCTCTTCAAAACCTACAGTTCCTTCTCTGAACAGAAGTAATCAGATAACAAGAAAGCAAAAGCCCAAGAAGAGCAGAAGGAGAGGAGAAGCAGGAGGACTATGAAGAAAAAAGTCAGCAGGTTTAGAGGAATTTGAGCCAAAACTAACTTCACGGAGGAAATTTCCTAGGGAGTCTTCTCTTTGCTCTTACCTACCCACTTGAAATTCCTCCATGTTTTGGCAAAAAAAAAAAAAATCCCTGCAGCTCAACAGCAGAACAGACACACTGGAAAAAAGCACTCATACTAAACTCAAGGTAGAGAAAAATAACAATTATAGGGGGATTTAAGGGAGAAAGCAGTTAACATAAGACTAAAAAAACCCCATACTCAAGACAAACAAACAGAAACACCTGAAGTTCATGAGATCAAGGGAATTTTTACAGAAAAGGTTTGTTGCAGTAAGAAGTCACTTCAAAGAATGCTTCCTCTCTTTTTAAAAATATATTCATATAATTTGAACAAAAATCTCATCTAGCACTAGGGACTGGAATGCAATAGGAATGGGTACTTGGGGCCATTCCCAGCTTTCATTTCCAGAAAATCTTTACAAACCAAGAGTGCTCCCAATCAATCCTCCAGTGAAGGGAAGCAACTACTTCTGCCAGGTAGAAATTGCCTTGTTCAATAAAGAGAATAAATAAATTTACATTCCTCTAAACTTAGAGAACTGTATGGAACTCAGCTTGTTAGAACACATGAAAAATGATGGGAATTGCTCCTGGTTCCATCAGATTTTAACATTCTATTCCTTTCACAGAGAGCAGCAAAAAGCAGAATTCAAGCCCAAGATGTATTTAATCATGGGAAGGTTTAAAGAAGAATGGATCTGAAGAAAGTACGTATGTTCCAGAACACATTTTGTTCATGTTCCAGAACAGTTTAGGGCACTGCTATGTAAAGAAGTGGGAGGAATTCCAGGAAATGTAATCTGCAACTGTAAACCACTACCCCCCACCAACTCCCTGTACCCAACAAGGGCTTATTAACAAGAGATTTAAAAACTGAACAATAATGAGATGCTTGATCATTAATAATCCTTCCATGCTCTTATTTACATTCAACACTTTTTTTTTCCTTAAAAGTATTTTGTCTCCTTTATAGGAACCACCACACACACACACGAAAGAACACTCAAGTGCTCAGTGTGACTTCAGAAGCACTCAAAGAAAGTTGTTTCTCTAAAAATATCCTTTCAAATCGTTATATATGATCAGCATTGACATTTTAAAATTATATTTCTGAACAAATACATTTCTAAAACTTCCAATAAAAATTGTATGCTTCTCTATTCAATGGCTAAATAGTCAAGCCCAAGAGAGAAGTACCCACAAGTACTGTGGCTGCTGTCGTGGGTCTCACTGCAGCACTGGGATGCAGCATTTCACCAGCTTTGTGGGGAGGATACATTTAAAAGGAATTCTTGCACATTATCACTTGAGCAAAAAATGCTGCACTGAACAAGAAGAGATACAAGTGTGCATGCAAAGTTGTGCAAAAAACTGGGAATATATATATACTGGGAAGATATACAATAGTTTTGATCACTGCACAACAGCTGAACTATGTAATTTACCGCTCATGTGAAAATGGCTGAGTTTGGAGAACAATGAACCTTTCCTCAGAATTTCTGTATAAAGTAGGGCAAGAGTTTAAAAAAAAGCCAAACCAAACAGGTAATCCATTATTTGCTTTCTTTTCTTCTTTAATAAAGTGACAAGTAGCTGAGAATGACCAGCATCATTTGCCTGATTATATTTAAAAGCACGTAAGTAAACAAACTGTACTTGCAGACACCTTTGGATCAGATCCCTGCAATATTTAATTTCCAGAACATTCAGGAAGCCCAAACAACAACTCTGTTGTTCTCAGTTCAGATAGGAGCTTGCAAGCAAGCCCATGTCAGAAGCCAAGCAGAATGATGGCTCCAGAGGGTTCTTCCTCAGACAAGCACAAAACAAAAACTTACCCTCTGCTTTCACTGTAAGAATGGAAGTTTTATTTCCTTTTTACATAAATGCTTTGCATGGCCAATCTGACAAACAAAACCATCCCCCTTTAGATGTATTCTTCATGATGAAAATCTTAAGAGAGTTCTGGAGTTTCATACAGTTATTTCAATGTACATATGCATTAAGAATCCTCTGTTGAATATTGCACTGGTTAGCAAAATCAAAAGCAAGATGAATTGGGGGTTGGAATGGAGTTAAAGTTCTAGGTCTGCTACTACACACCATGCAGCAGTGTCAATTCTTTTACTTCATCAATACATCTGAGCCTTTGTTAACCACCTAAGTATGTCAACATTAAATACTCATGACAGGAACATTTACTACTTTGTCACAGTTGACTTTACTTTAAATTTTGCATCTACTGACAACAGGTGCTAACATCCCTTCTTAAAGCTTACAAAAGTCAAATATGTAAATATTCTGGCAATCTAAGGCAAACAGACCAGTGAGCAAAGGCAACAGAGAAAACCATCAATTCATTCAGAGTTGTGATTAGCAGAGATAAAATAAATAAATGAATCAATAAATCCCAATACATCTAAATACACTGTCATGCTCCCAAGGTTATTGTTTTATGTTGCAAGTATTAGTTTCAGCACGCTGGAGGCTTCGTAAAGCCCCAGCATGTGCTGAAGCTGCTTTGGGGCACAAAAGAGCCCCTCATTCCCCACCCCAGCCCACAGCTTTATGTTGCTTTGTGTGCATAGCTCAAGCGTGCACAGAAAGTCCTACAGTAACTTCAAAGCCTCCCACTGATACTTCCAACTAGCTGGAGTAATACCCACCATATTTATTTTCCTGGGAAGTGGCACAGGGGTTTCTGGCAGGGTGTGTGTTATGTCATTAGACTCTTCAGATGCTTGCCTTTGGACGGTGTCTCTGGATTGTACATTTGGAGAAAGATCTGTGGAGTGAGATTTTTGATTTGCCTCTGAGGGCTGAGGCTTCGGTGCTGCTTCTCCAACTTGAGTTTTTGCCAACAGCTCTCCTAGCTGAGGTTTTGGAGGAAGGTCCTTCATTTGTGGCTTTGGAGGTAAGTCTCCAAGCTGTGGTTTTGGTGGCAAGTCTCCTAGCTGAGGCTTTGGGGGTAGTTCTCCAGGCTTTGGGGGTAAATCTCCCACTTGAGGTTTTTGAGTTAATTCCAGAGGCAGAGGCTTTGGGGGCAAGTCTCCGGGCTGTGGTTTCTGTGGTATATCGATGGACAGTGAGGGCTTCTGAAACATTTCCATGTGCTGATGGGATTTATCTATTGAAAGATGATGACTGGTTTCTATTTTTCTTAGTGCCACTAAAATAAAAGAGCAAAACAATGTTTTTCACAATCTCATTTTAATATTAAAGAAGTTAGGCATATATCAAAACTGCAATTATGTCAATGACCACATGGTCACTGAGCACCACAAGTGCCCAAAAGTCCTCCTGGTCTATGACAAAAGCAAGATAATACAACTTTACATAACCCTTATTTAGTGATGTCTCACTAAATTGCTCCTCCTGGAGGTTGGCAGTGCTTATTCTAAGAGCTACTAGGTGTCAATTTGTAGACTTACTATTTAATATGAAATGATCACTTTTTGATCCTAAATCAAAAGTATTAAATATAATAAAAGACGTATTTTGCAAAAACCACCTATAGACCAATTGATGTGACTGCAACAAAACTTCTTTTTAAGGACAATTATTCATACAGTTGAATTGCATACAAAAAAACACTTGAGTCTCAGAATTAGTTCCTGTAAAATCTCACAGAAGAGAGTGAGTGAGCACATGTAACTATGCAGTGTATAGAACAGTGTATACTGTGCTATAGACATTCAAACTAAAACTAATTAAAAATGAATAATAGTAAATAGTTACGATTTAGTAAAGATGAAAAGCTTTAAAATATGTGTTTTGCAGATTTGATGGAAGGAAATTGAAACTAGATTTTCAAATAACTTTCTTCTGTCATCTGTAGATTCTACTGGTAAGCTGCCTATGAAAACTCGACTGAAATCTACCTTAAAAACAAAACCGTAAGTGCACACAAAAAACCCACAACCCCCTAAACCAAACAATCCTAATTGTTAAAACAGATGAAGCAGGACAGGAGAAAAAAGTTACAACCCATGATGAAGGCAACATATTTTGACTAGAAGGAACAATTTCCTATTGTATTCAGCATTGCTTTAGTTTCATATTCTATTAGCCAAAAAGGTGGCCTGACATTTGACTATGACAGCAATAACTCCCTTTGGACATCACTCACTGCAATAAAACTTCCATGCTATATTTGTGGTTATTTATACCAAAACAAACAAACAAACAAAAAACCAAAAAAAAAAACAATAACCAAAAAAAATCTTGCATCATCTCCATGAAAAAAATGGTATAAATATTATCAGATACCTCTTTTTAAAAAATGTCTGTGATGATACCTGTATATGGCTCTGTGTCCTAGACCTACCTCATGCCAAATGTACGTGCACTGATCATCCACTTGGTTTGAGACGTAAGTAAATTATATGAAAAATCTTATACAGCCTTTTATATAAACATATATATATATGTATATGTATACATATATCTATATGTATATAATAGCCCTTATCAAAGTGCTGTTAAATTTTCATCTATAGCATTTTAAATCAAGAAAGTGTTGACTTCCTTCAAAGTGCTACCCTAGCACATCACTGGTGCCTCTTTCAAAAGATGATAACATGTCAGAATAAATGTAATTTAATGAAGTTGACATTTTATATTTGCTTTTTTAATTGAAATGATTTGCACTCTCAATTTCAGACATCTAGCTTCAGAATTTTGGACAAGCAGCACTTCCTGATCTTCAGGCTCTATAGTGATCATCCACTCATACAGCTGTAACAAATTTTTGGTGGATTCTGTATTGGACAGAGCTACAAAGTAGGCCTACTTTCTACTTCATGGTCAACTGCTGCAACAACCCAAAAAAGCCCCTAAATAAACCCTGTTGTGTGAGTGTAAAGACAGCCACCAGGACGATGGTCTCCGCAAGTTGTCACTGAGGTTACAGGACCTGATTCTTCTCAAAGTAGTTACATTGTCCCTGACTGCCAGAACATGGCATGGATACCGTTTGCTCCAAGGGGATCCAGAAACTTGACTTAGAGACACTAGGAAGAAAAGAGAATTTACCAACAAGAGTGGTCTAGGATAAAAACAGAAGCCCAGAGAGGTTATTCATGGAGATACTCAAAATGTGACTGGACATGGCCTTGAGCTACCTGGCAGAAAGTTGGCCCTGCTCTCAGTGGTGGAGTGGACCACAAGACCTTCTGAGGTCTCTTGCAGCTTCAATTAGTTCATGATTTTTTTTTCTTTCCTCCATAAGTCTGTTTTTTTCAGTTTAATAAAAACCTTCTCCATCTTTCAAAATCTTTTCAGTTTTGTGAAGCTTTCATGGTTTGTGGCATTTTAGAAATCAAACTTTTGCTGAAAAGATCCATATATTTAAAACAAATATCTACTTTCATCCTCATTTAAAAGATGCCATTATGAGAATAGCCACAAAGAGATCTCTTACCTTTCTGAGGTAGTTTGGGAAGAACTCTAGGGCCAAGTGCAGTCTTTGCAGTCCCAGTGCTAAATCCACAAATGTGAATTATTAGTGCTTACAACTTGTTATAAAATATACTTCTCATTTTTCCCCTTTACACATCCAAAAATAAAAAATTCCCAAATTAGTCCACATTTATTTTCCTTCTTTTGTATAATCATGTTGTCTGTGGGTAATCCCAAAACTCAAAGCATTTTAAGAACTAGTTGTGTTTTTCTTCAGAAAAAAAGACATACAAACCCCACACAGCTTCAATGCTACAGGGCAGATATATTCTATGAACTATGGTATGTGCAAAATGTACTCTGAAAATAGGTGAAGCTGAAAGACCAACTCTGTGGGCAGATCCTGAACTTTAAGGAAAATTTGTTCTGCAAAATAATTATACGGAAGCATTCAAAACATGATCTGTCCTTTATGTCAGCGGTTTGAAGTTTTCCAGGACTCCCTATGCCTGGTAGCCTCCTGCACATGTATGATATTGTACCACACACACACTGCTGCTGCAGCAGGAGACAAAGGCCCTGCTTCTCCAAGGAAATACTGATGACTGTGGGAAAACCACATGCTTTACTCTGCCAACCTGTATTAGCTACTCAGAGAGGTAAACAACCATACAAGCAGGGAAGTTGTGAATAACTTAATTGCAGCAATAAAAATCTAAGATAGTTGCATGTTGTCAAAATTTTCCATCAATGCTTTTCGTTGTAGATAATTTTTTTCAGAATTAACTCCAGTCTGGCTCAAATTTGCAAACATGGCATGTGAGGGCAACACATGTTACAAGTTTCAACAAATCCCACCAAATTTTTTCCTCTAAACTGACGCCCAAATCACTTTTATAGACAATGACTGTGGAAGAAGAGAAGAAAGCAAATTGATTTAAGGCATAAAAGCCAAACAATAAATAAAAATCAATATCAGCTCAAAATAATGACTCATAAAACAAGGAAAAAGAAAAATGAACGAGAAAGCTGCCAGAGTATGTTCAACAGAGTAGTCTTCTGCATAAAGAGCCTTGGTTCTGGTATTGCTTGTCTCTGCAGCCAGCATTTCAAAATGAGCATCATGAAACACTTTTAATTTCTAGCTGTTTTTTAAAAAACCGAAACATATCATGACATGAAACTAAAAGAACAGCCAAGTTCAATCTTGATTCAATAAATCATAGAATCATACAATATCCTCAGTTGGAAGGGACCCACAAAGATCATTAAAGCCCAACTCCTACTTTGGCCTCTATCTAATGCCATGGAGCCTGAGCACCACACTTTAACCCTTGTCTGACAAGCACTGAGTACAGGCCCAGCTCTTTGTGCTGTGAAACTTCACCACTTTTTCCCTGAATGCCCAGTGCCACCTGGATGGATTCTGCAAACACGGGAAGTCAGCTGTGCTACCAACAACAGGTTCCCTGCCTGTCCTGACAGAGCAGATCACAGTCTGGGGAGTGTCCAGAAACTCAACCTATGCATTTTCTGCTGTGCCCTCTGAGGTTACACATCCATCTCCAGTCACAGCCCATCCCACACACTTGTGGTCATGCAAGGTCTGTGCCTGAGGCAGGTGTTTATGGGAATTACCATACTCTGAACCTCAGGACTTTGGAATCACAGCATAGATAGAGGAGTAGCAAACTCTAAGTGACAGCGATATATGGCTGTACTTACTACTCCACCTATTGAAAAAGACACTTGCAATGGACAGACCTGATGAACTCCAAGCTAAAAGAAGTCTGTGTTATTGCATACTGTGTGGCAGCACATAAGCCTGACAGACTGGAAAACAACCAAGCTGGAAGATGGAGATGAACTGTCCCTCCTACAGAGCCATCTTCGATGCCAGCCTGTACCCAGAGGGACACTGCTGCTACAGGCAGGGCACCTCACACTGAAGCAGATAAAACGAAATGCCAGGAGACATGAAAATAAAACTTTTGTCCTGCTGGACTGCAGTCTGAGGCAGCATTCTTCGGCTCAGAGGGCACTTCTGTAGGAGCAGCAGATAGATCTGGGTACAAGTCGTTCTGCCCATCCCGCTCAAAGGATGGATTGTGCATGGACAGCGAGGAACAAAGCGTAGGAGGCTCAGTGGAGCCAAAGTATTTGTATGCTACTAAGGCATGCAGAAAACTAATGAAGAGACATAGCCTGGACTTTATTTCCTATGAAAGGCTTTTCTTTTCTAATTTACAAATTATGTTTACAAGTTATGTTTCGTTAAATGTTCATCTTTGCCTTCATATAAGCAGATTTTACCTTGACTGCTGAGACATCCCCTCAAACTTGTTTGCAGCCTTAGTTGAAGGTGGGCCCAAATCATTACCTGAGGTGAAAAAAACGACAATTAAAAAAACCCCAACTCAGTAGGATAACTGAAATATAATCAGCAGAGGGTGCAACTGAAAGCAAAACACATATTCCTCCAAGTATCCTCTATACAACATGCCTAAAAAAAATTTATAACTTATTTCTTTATTAATAATTTTGTAGCTGAAAAAGCTGCAAGGACCATAATAATCCAAGATGACCTTTCATATAACACATTTTAAAACAACTCACTGGAAGGTCCCATCTCCTGGCAAGGGAAGATTGAATGACATTGCTGTAGGGCATTTGTTTTGAAATAGTGTTTCAATTTTCTCTGTATAGAAGAAGATAAATTTATCTGATACTGGCCTGCTGTATCACAGATGTTTACATTTTGCACTATGAGGCACATCTTTCTAAAACCACCATGAATTTGATTTTATTCAGAAAACATTACATTTCCAAGAATTGGTATTTTGTCCTATGTAAAGAACAGCCTTCACTGATTTAGTGACTAAGTCTGTACGTTCCCATAACCTGCACATTAGCCATTGGTAAAGAAAAGATCCTGGGTATACAGAATTCTGTCAAAAGGCAGCAAAATTCAAACCCAAGTGTTCTGGACTGCTTCAGCAGAAAGCTTCTCTTCACTAGCCATTACCATCATCATTTTCAGGGTATAAAGATACCAACTCCTTTGGTTTAGGTTTACCATCCCCCTTTGCCTCTCCCATTACAGCATGTCTTAACAATCTTAGAACCAACTTCAACAACCATTAGTAAATTTTGTCATTGAAATAGATGTAAAGTGGCATTTAATGATCCAAGAACACAAAATACTTCTCATGCAAAAGAATGACACATTTGCCTAAATAACATTCTTGGTGCATTGATGTCTAAATGAAACAGGAGAAAAGGCTCATGCTGTGCCTTGCTAAAAATATGTTTGTATTTAAAAATGGGAAAAAAAGGAACTAAGGTAAACCAGCAAAACCTCCACATGTAGATTCTATGGATAAAGCAAGGAAAAATATCTTATGGTTGCTATGGAAATACAAAATAACCTAAACGACATTTTTAGAACATCTCTGAATAGTAACTCAATTTGCTTAGAGATAAGCTAAGGATTGCTCTGCTTGAAACTTCAATTAATGCACACATGAGAAAACAAATGCTGAAATTCAACATAGCAAGAAATATAAGAACACAGAAGAAAGCTTCTGAAAAGAAAAGCAATGAACATTTGACAATATTCTTAAGCCAAAAACACAAAGGCAGATACAAGGAACTCCCTTCTTTTACAAACACAAAATTTAGTAATTGCTTAAAAATCCAAATGGACTTTGAAGCAGGCTTCTTACAGATCTCAACTAAGAAAAATGGGGAGAAGAGACCCCTCTTCCATCCACTGAAGTTTAGCCTGCCCTGAAGAGCAGTGAAGAAACAGAAAAATCAATATTCTTCTCTGGCGCTGCTCTGACAAGGTGTTCTACTGCTACAGGCTTCTTCATCTTCAGTTGAACACCTGCACACTTTCCATATTTTCTTTTTCCTTCATATGTTGTCTAATGAGTTTAAAGAAAAGTTGGCACAAGTTTAGCACCTAATCCTACCCAAGTTTTCCTCCTAATAGAGCTATGTTATATAGTATTCTAATAGATGGTACTTCAGGTGCTGTTTTGGACTTAAATATTTGAGATTTTTAATATTTTTTAAGTCCAAGCTCTTAAAAATGTCTTTACTACCTCTGAAATAGCACAGGGCTGTTTAGAACATAGGAAACACTTTTTTAATATCCCAGACCTCTGAGAAATACAGAACTGAAAGGATTGCCATTATTTGTATTCCGTGAGAAAAACTGCTTTTCATTGGACTCTATACTTTTCTTCGTATTGAATCCTAGATTAAATCACATATGAGTACTCCATGATTTACTATATTTAACTCAATTTGCTGAAAAAACCGGTGCTTTTAGGCTAGAATTTTTTTTTAGGCTAGCAGTTGTGTGTTTATACTAGAATAGAGAGAGGATACTCCTAAGATAGAAGTGGTGTGTGGGTGACACACCTCTGTATGCACTGCATTCCAGCTTAAAAATTTACAGATTCATGGACATCCTGCCACCAAGACTAAAATTACAGAAAATTACATGGGCCTGAGATTTATAGCTCCCGAGAGAATTTGATTGCATAGAGCAGTGTTTATTCAAAAGAGGAAGAATCTGAGTAGTCTGGAAAAGTTTCTAAAAAGCATCTGTCAGAAAGGTATCCCATTACAAAAACATTTTTTTTAAAGTGCTGTTTCTGTGTAACTTCTGCTGGTAGAAGGAAGCAAATCTATCAGTCTTTGTGTATGTACAGACAACATCACAAAAGCCAAATACATATCGAGACAACACATTCCCACCAGCGAGGTGTGAACACTGTACAGGAGAGATGTGGCACAGAGCCCACGGAAAGCAGCTCCCGTGGCAGTTGAGAGACCTGCACAGACACCCGGGGTCTGTCTGCCCCAACCCTACATCCCCCTGCTGGTTCCTGAGCTGGGCAGAGCAGCAGCGGCGGGAGGGGGCAGAGGCAGGGGCAGGGGCAGAGTAGAGCGGCAGCTCAGGGGCCGGGCGAGCGCAGAGCCTGGGCAGCTGCGGCAGGGAGAGGGAGGCAGTGGAGGAGACTGGAGTGGGCCCCGGGGGAGCGTGGAGGATTTTCAGCTTTCTCAAGTGAGACTCGGCTGCAGCAGCCTGGAAGCCAGAGTGACAGAAGATAGAACTGCTGATTTATCTGAGCTGACGCTACATCAAGCTGCAATCATTGGAAAGCAAGCACCAGGTAAAAAGAAACCAAAGATCATATATCAGCCATCATAAAGGTTTTCCCCTGCCCTTTTGTTTTGCATTTCAAAACTCACCCCAAGGAATTGGGCCCTTATTCTGGGGTCCATGAGGTAGTGGGCTTGGTGGGTCAGAGAGGGTTCTTTTGTGTCCTGGGGGTGGGGGAGGTGGTCTCTTCTTGGAAAGAGTGGAGCTGCCACTAGAGGTTTGAGTGCTTAGAGGGAGGGTTGAAGGTGGGCCTGCAAAATAACAAACAACCTTCTTACAAATACATGTGCATAAACGTCAAAGCAGCACTGAAAAATTCACAGTCAGACCCACAGCGAAGTGCAGCAAAAGACTAAAATAAAAAGACAAGCCATGCCAAAACACTGTTTAGATTAAACGACATGTTCACCACATTTTTAACCATCTCAGCTGTGGGAATATAAGCAACTTGACAACAGAATGACATGTGCACTTATGTTTAAAAAATACAGGATTAATCACACCAAGATTTCTAACTTTAGGCATTGTTCAAAAAAAACCCCCTCAAACCAGCATGAAATCTTAAAATTAAGTTATATTTAGCACATGGGATTGAAATTGTTGTTAATTTATACCAGAATAAAATAGCTTTCTAAATCTTCTAATATGTGGGGAGGTTTTTTAGCCCTCCAGACCATCTTGTACAAATTCTGTTAATCAACTTGAAGCAGGGAGGAAGGAAATAGAAATCTACCAACAAATTTTCCTTTCACTTTCAAAATAGGATTTTTAGCTTGAAAAGATTTTCGGTAATTATTTTCCTTTTTTTTCTGTAGATTAAATACATCAAACTATGCATTTTAAGAGCAATGCAAATTGCTGCACATGGTATGAATAAAATAAACATCAGAGAAGTACATGAGATTAGATTAGCATTGCTTATAAGATCCTATGCAGTCACCCCTACCTTCCTAAACACTTTTATTTTCCCCTGAATTAACATCAGCACAAGTATTATTCAACACAATGCACATTTTACACAATATGGGAACAGATACAGGTTGAAAGACAAAATAACCCAGTGGGAAGACAAGAGTTGCCACCACTGACCTTCAAAAATATCTCTAATAAGGAGCTCAAGGAAGCAGAGCAGGGCATGATCAGCAGCAAGGGGACAACTGCTTGAGCTGCCACTGCTGCCGTAAGAAATTACTTGTAACACTCATCTACATTAGTTCTACATTAGGCTAGAACAGCTCCAAGGGGTTTGTTGTTGGGGTTTTTTTTGTTAGTTTGTAGGTTTTTTGTTTTTTCCTTTTTAATCTAACCAACAACTAAGACTTCACTGCAGTCATAAACCTTGCAGTAAGTTTTGCATGTCAGACATCTTGGCCATCAGTTTGGATAAATGCAGAAAATCAACATAAAACTTTACAAGAAATCTCTATTTATACCTGAAATTTCAAGTCCATTGTCACATATTTTGTAGCACTGTAGAATCAACCTGCCTATTTTTGAAAAGCTGCTTGAACATTATTTGAAACAAAACCTCCATTTAATTACGAGACATATGCCCTGGAGCACACAAAACCAGAGCTGCCTTCTTTAAAAATATTTATGAACATTCTCTATAGGCAGACTGAAAATTATAAAAGCCTGCACTCCTTCCCAAATTATTATATATCATAAAAGTATTGAAGTAAATGAAGAATAATTTGTTAAAATTCCTCAGGTGAAACATTAAACACTGACAAAGGAAACTTCAATTATCGTATAAGCAAGGATCTGTTTGTCAGATATTTTCAGCAGGTGACCTCCCTCTTTCTTCTAAACAGCAGAGAAAAATTTAATAGAACTGCCCATAACAAGTTAATAATTCAATCTATTCTCTTCCAGATTCAAGCCTGGAAGGCCTTCTGCTGTGCAGGAGAATCCCTCAACCACAGGCCCAGCAGATACTTTGGGCCTGGCATAATTAATTGGTTCCTTTTGTAAATCAAATTATGTATTTTGCAATTGTTCCCCTCAATTTACTTCCAAGTTCACAAAACAATTAATTGACAACAAGTCAAATGCCAGTGCAATTTAATGGTTGTTCTCCAGTTTGCATCCTTATTCTTTCTCATTTTAATTTCTTCCTTGAGCTTAAGTAAGCAAGATAATTTAAACCGTGCATTGAGATGTTTCTGAAAGCAAACCCAGCTATTCTCATACTAAGTTTTGACTGATGATCCCTTAGACTTCCGTAAGTTACCAATTCTTTCTCTGCTTCAAAAAATGCGAATCAAAAGTTGTTCTGTAAACCATGACGCAACTCAGAGTGTATCTAGGAATAGCGAGGGGGAAGGAAGAGTCAATATCCACTGTTAACAGCAGCATTATTCTTAAAGCCCGTCGCAGCGCGCCCGGCACGCCAGAGCGGCGTTTGTCCCGTGTCCCGGCACTCGGCGCTGGAGTCTTCCCGCTGCCAAACGCCTGGAACTGGGAATGTCCCGCGCCCCCTGGCGGCGCCCGCCCGCACTGCACCGCGCCTCGCCACACCCGCACCCAACGGCCACGGAACGCCCAAAACCGGCTTAAACGGGGGAAAAAAAAAAAAACAAGTGGAGGAAATGCATTGAAACAGTATTACATGCTTATTGCAAAAATAGAACTTCAGACATGAAGTAAAATTTCTACTTTGCCAATTAAATGAAGAAATCTTCTCTACAAATATAAAATACAGTGGAATTAAAAAATCCTTAAAATGATCTTATGTGGGCGTGACTTAGATTTCACATTAGTTGTATATATCCAGTCATCACAGAAGAATTGAAAAACATCACTTAATAACTTTCAGAAGTTCACATACAAAAAGCATACAAAAGTCAGAGGGAAAAGGTGTTTAAGATATTAAAAATCATGCATCCTTTCAGACTCCTAGTGTTTGTTTCTATATTAAACTCAAATGAGTAAATATGAATATAGAAGTTGTACACTAATGATTACATGACTGAAATACAAAATAACTTACTTTCAAATAAACAGAATATAAGGGAAAACTTGAAAACATCTTTTCAGAAAGAGATATAAAGTCACATCACTCTCAGAATAACGAAAACACAGGGAAAGTTCCTGATCTAAGTCAGTTTATGGAAAAAAATGGTGAAATAAATACAAGATCTGATGATGTATGAACTGTCTGTACAATTATTATAAAATACACTGTATCACAGAATCACTACAGTTGGGAAAGACCTTTAAGATCATCGGACACTGCCACGTCCACCACTAAACTCCTTTGGGGCTTCCTTCTTGAGCCATGTCCAGACTTCTTGGACTACTTTGCCCTTTTGGACTCTGTCAACCAGGCCTGTGAACAGACCAAAGTCGGTCCCCCTGGAGCTCCAAGGTGGCAGTTCTGCTGATCCCCCTGATTACTTCGAGAATTTGTGATCCCTGTGCCCCACACGGCCTCCATCGAGTCCTTTTCTCGTCACAAACAGCAGGTCCAGTGGGTGCCTTGCCTTGCTGGCTCCCTTATCAGTTGTATCGGGAAGTTCTCCTCCACACACATCCCAAACTCCCACACGAACTGCCACGCCATGCCCTGCCCACTTGCACTGTTTGTGGTGCTCTCCAAGTTTCTTTACACACGCCTGGCCTTGGCTGCCATTGCCCCTGGGCCTGCCCAGGTCCCCTCAGGTGCTGTGCCGTGAGCTGCTGTGGCTCCTGCAGCTTTTCCCACTGCCCCGAGGCTCCCCTGGCTAAGGAAGGCCTCTCGAGCACGGAGCTGGAATGCTCCCGTCGTGCCGGCACCGGGATCCCTCCGTGCAGGAGCGCTCCCCTTGTGCCGGTACCGGGATCCCTCCGTGCAGGAGCGCTCCCCTTGTGCCGGCACCGGGATCCC
>WBMZ01004326.1:0-98565 GCA_013400975.1 Atrichornis clamosus | reverse complement strand
TTGTGCCGGTACCGGGATACCCCCGGGCAGGAGCGCTCCCGTCGTGCCGGTACCGGGATACCCCCGGGCAGGAGCGCTCCCCTTGTGCCGGCACCGGGATCCCCCCGCGCAGGAGCGCTCCCCTTGTGCCGGTACCGGGATCCCCCCGTGCTGGAGCGCTCCCGTCGTGCCGGCACCGGGATCCCCCCGCGCAGGAGCGCTCCCCTTGTGCCGGTACCGGGATCCCCCCGTGCTGGAGCGCTCCCGTCGTGCCGGCACCGGGATCCCCCCGCGCAGGAGCGCTCCCCTTGTGCCGGTACCGGGATCCCCCCGTGCTGGAGCGCTCCCGTCGTGCCGGCACCGGGATCCCCCCGCGCAGGAGCGCTCCCCTTGTGCCGGTACCGGGATCCCCCCGTGCTGGAGCGCTCCCGTCGTGCCGGCACCGGGATCCCCCCGCGCAGGAGCGCTCCCCTTGTGCCGGTACCGGGATCCCCCCGTGCTGGAGCGCTCCCGTCGTGCCGGCACCGGGATCCCCCCGCGCAGGAGCGCTCCCCTTGTGCCGGTACCGGGATCCCCCCGTGCTGGAGCGCTCCCGTCGTGCCGGCACCGGGATCCCCCCGCGCAGGAGCGCTCCCCTTGTGCCGGTACCGGGATCCCCCCGTGCTGGAGCGCTCCCGTCGTGCCGGCACCGGGATCCCCCCGCGCAGGAGCGCTCCCCTTGTGCCGGCACCGGAGCTGCTCACCTCAGCGCCCGTGTCTGTGTGTAAACACCCACACATACACGTGTGTAAAAAACGAAACTGCCCAACAATTCCTATGCGATATTCTCAATTATACAAGGCCATATCTTTAAGCAATAATCAGAGCAGTTACCAGATCAAAGATATTTTGTGATTTTAACCAGGCAGCAATTAAGCCAGTCATTTCCTCTTCACAGATGTCTTAATCATAATTTCTTACATAGTTGGGAAGTTCACATTTTGTAAAGGACACTTCCCTAACATAAGCAAAAAAACCAACCAAACAAAAACATAAAAAAACTTGACCTAGAAGATTTTCATTTTGCTTCTGTTGGGTTTTCTTTTCTCAGTTACTGGGAAGCAATTGCTTATAGAACTAACTGTTCTCATTTTTATCACTTTTTCATATTACAAACATCAGGCTTTCATGTGTAAATAGACCAAATAATCTCAAAATTTTTGTACTAAGGTAAAAAACTGGGTGAGGTCTGCAATTAATAGTGCATTGCCCTTTAGGGTTTGTGCAGTTAGTGTAGGAACAATTCATTTGTGCACTTCTGAAACCATGTAAAGCTGTTGCCACGCAATCAAAAAATGGTGGATGTAGAGTGTAAAAACCTCACATGTGTAATTTCTTTTTTACCACTTAATGAGACATAGGGAAAAAACAGAATTCCAGTTAATGGAAGAACAGGCACTGCAAAGGAAAGCAATTTATATTAAAAATAATGTTTTCATTAACAAGCGTTGTTATTTTAAAATTTCTCATTGCATAGATATTACTAAAAGCCTTCTTCAGTTTGTCTTAACTTCAGATCATATATTTTCAGTACTGAAACTAAGACCATAATTAAAGACAAAATGATCATGATCACTCTGAGTACAAAAGCTAAGAATATACATTTATTCAACATTAGCATTTGAAGTATGTTATATAATTAATGCTAAAAAAAAAGTCCTGTTAAAAAAAACCCAACAAAATTTATATTAAAGAATGTTGTATTTTGAGTTGATTCAGAATAGAAGAGCCCATGAAACTGACAGTTGTCAGCTAGCATTCCCTTCCTATTATGGTATTAAAAAATACAAAGTCTTAGAGGGATAAATACTATTATTTAATCAAAATGTGCAACACGTTATAAGAATTTTAAAAATAAAAAATCTTCAAGTATATGCAAGGGAAGAGTAGACTCCTGAAAGCATTCAGAAGAACTTGGGTGACCCTCAAAGGCTGAAGTAATGGAAATGAGATTAAATACATTTGTGCTACAAATGAAGGACTTCAGTTGAAAATGATAGCAGAGACTGTGCAATGCCTGCTATGATATGATACAATCAGGAAAAATATAACTAGGACAAAAGGATGTTTTGGTGTGGCATTTCCAGTAGAAACAGCAAATTTCACCGCTGTCCCGACACTTCCAGCCACTTGTATTTCAGAAAGCTGATTTAAACAGCAAAGGTACAGAGAAGAGTTACTGTGATGAAAGGATAACTTGAACCACAGGAGAATGAAAATACTCTTCCATCAGATAAGGTAAAATATACTTGGTTTCTTTGCTGCAACAACCCAGACAAGGAGACCTGTACGATTCCCCTCCAGGCAGCACCTTGAGACGGCCACCAGACACAGAAAGATCACCACAGCCAAAGGACAGTGTTGGTACCTGTACAAAGTAGCTTAGTGAACTCAAGGAGATTCCTATTCCTGTGTACAGTGCAGTCAGACAACTTCTGGAAGTTACTAGTAAATTCAAATAAGCTAATTTGGTTAGAAATTGAGTCTGATCTAGTGAAGGAGCAGACGATACGGCAGTGCCTGCAGGAGCAGTGGACTGGAGCCACAAAGAAAGTGCCTTTGGGTTTATATGCTCATGATAGAGCTGAGACAGAGGGTAAAATATGCAGACTTGTAGGTATTGAAGATCCAAACTTAACTTCATGATACAGAATTGATCCCTCTCCTCCACATTTGTCTGAGATAAATAGGCAGAACTATTAAAAACCAATGAACTTTCAGCTAAAGTGAAGGAAAGCTGGCTTAGATTGCCTAACACTCCTTCAAAATATGGTTAGCAACATTTCCCTCATACTGGACTTGCAACGAAGGTTGTGCAAAATTTTATTTAGCTACTGTGGCAAGTCGTGCAACTGTGTAAATATTGACTTTTTTTTGGAAAGCTTTTTGTAAAACAATAGGCAAAGACCTGCTAGATGTCTGGAGCCATAACGAATGTGTAAGCTGGAAAGAGCAATAAAAAAGGTGATTTTCAGAATGTTACAGACTAAAGATCTGACTGACAACACAAGTAAGTTGAGCCTGAATAAGCTTAGATAAACTATTGAAAAAGGCACAGAGTGGTTGGCTCAGGCAGCCACTGCACTCATTCTGTACTTTCCATTCTATTAGGATTAACTGAATCTGTAGCAAAGATACCAGAAAGCAAGATGTATCCACAAATGAGACAGTTTGGAGTAAAACACATGAAGGTTCCAGCATTTTTAGGAATATTTTGAAAAGCTATCAAACTGAAAAATCTGGACATGCATTGTAATGGTGTATGGGGGAACTTAAAACATTCCAGTATCACCTCCTCCAACTATTGTACCCATACAATTATTTTTAGCCATCATGTCCACTGAAAACCATGAGCAAGAGTGGTTTGCCTTACGTAAACTGCTTTAAACTTACCTTCTCTTCCCAACACAAGTTCACTGGATGGCTTCCTGACCACTGTGGCCCCTCAGGAACACCACAGAACTTTGCCATCCAGGAACTTCACCGGGCCATGGAGCCAGCTTACAGAGGGCTATGGCGGGGGGGTTTGTTAAAATACAGAACACATTTTGGAAAGAGTTTCATCTGTATGTCACAAAGGATGAGAAAACATGAAACTTAAAAACCCTGTGCCTCCTTCTAAAGTAGAGATGCACCAGCTACCTATTCCCTACAGACTCTGTGCCCTAGCAGGGGCCCATGCTACCTGCCAGGGCTTCACAGTAGTGCAGGGACAAAGATCAGATTATGTATGGGGACAGAAGGTCTGCTTAAATTTAAATACAGATTCAATGCTTTTGTTACTCTTGCTATTTAGGAAGGTTGGTGAAAAAAGTAACACTATATTTTAATACAATTTTTAACACAAACTATTAAAATGAACTTTTAAAATAAAAAAAGTGCATTTGATAAGTAAGCTTGTGTGTTAAGTTTCAATGTAAGAGATATACTCTATTACTACTCATCTCAAAAGAGGAGATAAATTCTACAGGCTACTTTTTCCTACACAAAAAAAAATGAACTCTGACTGTTTCAAAATTCAGATGTGCCAACAGTGTCTTATGCAAGCTGAGAGTCTCTGCTTCTTCTTTTTTTAAACAATCTGTTTGAGAGCTGGAAAGGGGGAGATAACAAGGTACAGCACAGTTTATAATGAACCGTAAGTGAATCTGAAATGATGCACCTACAACAGCTTTTCCACACTGATGAATTGTTCTATGCATTTGTTCCCACATCCTTTTGAGTCTTGAATTATTCCTGTAATACAGGCATATAATGAAAACTTCTAATTTCACAATATTATTGAATGGATATCAACTAAGAACCCAGCATCACTCACAGACTGTCAAATTTTGGCATGTTTGAAGCAGAGAAGCATAGTGGCTTTAATGCAAGCACAGTTTCATTCAACCTCTCTTGACTCACCCTGTGAATCTGTCATTTTCCAATCTGTTGAAGCAGTTAATGCTACATTAGAAGGCAACAGTTCTCTGTATTTTGTGATAATATATTATTATTTTGTTGTAATATAAGTAAGGATTTCTTTGCATAGTCTTTGGCATGAAAACACTTAAGAAAATGTCTCGATTCCTTCTCAGTAGCTTTGGTATTGTGCTGATTCCCTTGTCTAGGAACACCTAGGAGAATGCCTAACATTTCAGAAACCAAAATATATACTTAGAATGAAATATGAATATAAATATTCCCCTTCCTGGAGAAAAGACAATTTTCTAGGTAAGTCTGTATGAGAGCTTGACTATACAATGACAAAGAAATAATGTTCATTATAATCCATTGAAAGTTGACAGTCTAAGCACTGTGTACAGAGATACCAGACACAACCTCATTAACCTTCTTCAGGAAGTAGGATTCATGATTAATTTCCAAGTCTTGCAACTTTATGACAAAAAAAAAAAGGTTATCCTAGGTCAGACTGAAGGAACATCTAAGCCAGTACACTGTGTTTGCAATGAACAATCCATAGCAGACTGTGAGACAGAGCATGTAAAAGGGATGGGGGAGAGGAGGGAAAAAGTTAGAGTCGTGTAGTACCAACAAAAAGGTCAACACAGTTACACAGAATACAACTGAGAGCCCAGTGAAACTGATACAAAGAAATATGGATTACAAAATCTGATGTGAAAAATGCAGACCCTGGCAAAATCACTTTGCCTTGTAATGGAAAACAAGTCTATTTAAAAGTGAGAGCCAAGGGATCCATTTGAAAGTTGCCAGCACATGACAAAGACTGATGGTGGAACAGTAGTGCTAAGCACAGCATCCGAACCATGTAAAAGCAAGCACCTGATGCCAATACTGTCCTGTCCCTTTTACTCTTTCACATTATGGTGAGAGCATCTCTGCATTTTTTCTAAACAAAGTCAATTACCAGTTGAGAAATTAAGTTATAACAGTGCTAACAAAAGGGAGCATCAGCATAACTGCTGAAGTGTTAAACTATCCTGTAGGCCTCGTCACAACTAAAGATTTCTTTAACAAGTCTACTGTAAAAACAAAACTTGTCTATTTCTAAATTGAATATGTAAAAAGGGCAAAGGGTTTCTTTGTCCTATAAAGTAGATCTGCATATATTATAACTTAGTAAAAAGTTTTGTTCCATAAATATATCCTCTAAACTTGAAGATTACAGATATCTAGGTCAGACCATCACAATCCAGTAGAGCTGTAAGTCTCATAAAATGAACTGACTTTTATTTAGCAGAGTATTAGTTTATTTTTCACTCATTCATGTTCAGTGTTTTGAATGAGTCTATTAGAAAGTGCCCCCCAGCTTTCTTAAGATTAGGACATGCACTGTACCGTATTACTGCATCAGTAAGAAAAAACACTCTGCATCTTGAAATATTGCAATGTCCCTGGGTAAAGGAAGGGCAACTGTGGAAAAATCACTGCTTGCAAGTGTAGTGTGGAGACACACTTACCTTTGCCAGCATTTCTAGGAGGAAGAGGAGGAGCATCAGAGGTTGGAGAGGTGGGTAAGTCTGTGCTTGCAGAAGCAAAGATCTGGTTGGTAAAAGCTCCGTAGGAGAGTCTTTGCTTGTCTCTGGGAGTGCTAAATGAAGGATGAGTCAGTTTGTCTTGGGGAGAAATGCTTGAAGAGTGACAAAAACTTTGAGGTCTTGGAGATCTTTCCTTTTTTATAGGACTAGGCTGTGAATAGAAAAACAAAGACATGATACAGCAGTCTAAACACTAAATATAGTTATTATGCTTGGAAAATAATATACCAGAACATCTTTTAGTGAACAGGAGCCTAGTTTTATTATTTATTGGACAAGTAAGCCCCTATTCCTCCCTTTTTCAGCAATTCAAGCTGAAAGGTTTTCTCTTCTAAGAAAATTAAGATTGTAGCATCAATAAATCACCATGGACACAAAATTAGATTTAATCTTAAAGCAGGAGCTACACACTAACAATATACAAAGTAATACTCTGATAAAAGCCTAGTAACAGTTTTAGACTATAAGAGTAGTTTTCAATGCACATAGCACTTTACTCAGACCAGACAATTATCCTCAAGTATCAAGTATATTACCCCATCGATGGCTATTAAAAATAAACAAACACTTCTGACAGATCAGATTTATTTGGTGCCTGAACTAGCAATATGTTCCATGATACAGCTCTTTTAGAAAGGGTAAAATTGCTCTTTGAAGAAATTTTACACATCATTTTCTGCCTGCTGTACGTTAATGGGTGCATATGGAGCACGATCTGTTTCCCTGCAGCTCTGGTTCAGGTTATTATCTCCAGCACAGCATCCGCCATCCTCCTGAGGCTCCTCACACAGATGATTATTTTGTTCTCTACTGTCCTTGAGGACATGTAAATTATTTCGCTTTCTGAATTTTTCAGCTCTGAGTGTCACAGAAAATGAGAAGTTGTCCACACTGCTTTCTGCAGCACTCATATAAAAGAGGAGAGGTGTATTCACATTTATTGCAGAAACAGAGCACACAGTAATTAACCGACTTGCTAAAGTAGGACACTGAGGCTAATTTTTCACATGTTCTAGGATAGCAATTATTCCATGCCCTCAAGTTTTGCCTTTTCATTACTTCTTTTCTTAAGAACCAGGAATAAATAGCACAGCATGGTTTGTGAAAAATAGAGTTATTTATTTAACAAGTAGGTTTTTAATTAATTTATGGAGAAAATTAAGTATGTAAGCTTTGGATTTCCTCCAGGTAAAATTTAACAGCCTAGAATTCTGAAGGAATAAAATGACAAAGTATTCTAGATTTACTGATTTATATTATACTGTGTGTCTTGTCAAAGTAAAACTTCTGAAACAGCCCATAATAACTAGGTTGACAAAGTACATTCAAAAAGCACTTTGGCAGTCTTTAATACAGGCCTCAAAATTAGGTTTTCTTTTCCCAAAAAATACCTGTAAGAAAAAAAAAAGGTTAAGTGGGTCTCTAATTACCATTTATTTCCAGGGAGGAGAAACACGGACAGTTTTTGTGTAAAGCTGTATCAGTAACCCACACTTACCTTATCATCTAAGTCATCGTCACTTTCATCAATTTCATCCTGCCGAAGATTCCATTCATACTCCACATGGACGTGTGGGTTTAGCTTTCCTGCCTTGGCTTGAGAAAGCTGAAAGGAATAAAAATTCTTGTTAAAATTCTTGCTGTTCTTTTGGTGTTAACTAAGTTAGTTTTGTAACGGCAGGAAATAAACTGAAATATTTAGATTCCAGATTATTTTCCAGATTGAAAAAAAACCACAGCAATTTCAGGGCAATCACACAAACATCCTTCATTTATTTGAGGTATAGAGAAACAGCTAAAAGGAAAAACTGAAAGATTTTCTCAAAATGGGCAGAAGTTGCCATATTTGACAAGCATTTGAAAAGACGACATGAAGAGAAGGTATATGCACAAATGCAGAATGTTTCTGGAGCCCTCCTACCCAAAAAGGAAAGAAAAAAATCTACTTATAAATTTTGGTATATACAACTGCTGCCCCTACAAAATAACAATCCTTGTACTCGAATCAATGAAAAGGTATTTACCCTTTATTTAAATATTTTTCCTCTCTCTCACTGGATAAGGCCAATATGTCTTAAGTACAAAATTCCTCTACTTTGTCAGCACAAATAATGTATTTCACATGCTTTAAAAACCTTCTACTTCAATGATCAGCAAAAAAAGTAAAAGAGCAGTTTATGGTTATTCTGAGGAGTGTATGAGGGATGTATGAGAGATTTCAATGCCCAGATTTTCCATCATTATTTATTCCTTCACATCCTTTGAAATGTAGTCTACTTAATACTAGTTGATTCAGGAGAGTCTTTAACCATCTTCCCAAAATAAAATTTGGAATAAAGAAAGTATTTCCAATCTGTTATGCAAGTATTCATGAATTCACTTGAGCTGAAACTGAATTTAATTATACAGTTAAGACTCCAGTTATGCAACAGAAATGAGTTTAGTACATCTATCATAATGCAAACACCTAGCTATTTATCTTGTTCTTTTTTATTGCCCACAGCAAACTATATGCTCATTCATGTTTCTTTTTCACTCTTAACCTTATCTCATTGTTGCTTTTGAAAAAAATGCAGAAATCATATTCCTCTTCAAAAATAAAAATAATACCAAAAAAAGAGAGAGAAAAGACAAAAATGCTCTATGAGAGTTAAGTAAAATAATCAGTGAGGTATTTGTGGAATTTATATTACAACAACTAAATAACTAACTACTAGATAAGCTCACTGATAACATCCACTTGATTTTATTTGGTCTATAACACAATCAGTTGGTTCACATTAATGGGAAATGCCACTTTATTAAAGAGATACTATAAAGAAAAAAGCAATCCATCCCAATTTTGTGCTGTACAGCTGAACTGTTTTTCAGCTGACAGAACACTCAAACCACTGGAAACAGCACTTACTTACACAGCAGACATGGCAGTAACTGAGAAGTCAGTACCACCTCATCAACCACAGCAAAATGCTGACTTGCATCCCCAGAAATACGGAAAATTATTTTGATTTGTGAAGGACAAGTTCATTTGATCATGAAATAATTAATTCATGACAAGAACTTTCAATTGTCGAAAGAAAGGTATTAAAATTACTAGCTGTGGAACAAAAGTAGGTATCTTTGCATCATCAAAATGAAGAGGAAAAGAAAATAAACAGAATTAAGCAGTAAGTGACAACTGTTTTGTAAATTCTCCTGGTTTTGTCTTGAATGTGGAACTGCCACAGGACTTAGACTTTTTAATACCTTGGTAGTAATTAAATTCACTTGCCTACTCCATGCATGCTGATGGCACTTTAGAGGGCCAGGAACAAACAAGTTTGTTGGTCTGATGTAGAATCCTTATTCCTGGCTGTTTCAGAGGAGTACCTGGCAAAATCCTTAACACGTTTATTTCTTGAACACCAATAATAATTGGAGTAGCGTCTGTTAACATCCCTCATACACTCTCAAAATTCCAGGAGGTTTTTGCTCTGATCATGTTCAGTAGAGGGACAAAGTCCCACAGAAGCTGGTGTCTACACCTTTTGATACACCAACTTCCAGACACTACACTTTTGCTTCTTTCTCCTTTGAAGAGGCTAATTTAAAGTTGTTTCAATTCTGCTTGTAAGAAGACTTGCACCATCTCTGAACTATCAGTCCTGTTAAATAATCTGAAAAAAGTCAAAGCAGAAAAAGACAAAGATCCAGACCAAAAAGGTTTTGACAGATTTAATATTATAGGGGTTGTTTTGTACTCCTGACATAAAAGCCTCCAAGAAGAACTTTTGAGGTGATGAAGCTCAAATGTCCTTGAATGATGTATTTATTGATACACCTGACCCTCCAGTATTTAAGGTTCTCAAATACATTGGTTAAAGGAACTAGTACTTCCAATAGAAGTAAATTCTTTTCTTAAATTTGTACAAAGAAAATCACTGTTGTGTTTTAAGTAAGAAAATAGTCACCTGTGGGAGGGCCTTCAGATCAGCACAAAGCCAGTTGGCAGCAATACCACGTTTGAGATACAATGGTAATGATATATATTAAGTAGATCACAGTTTTAAAGAAGTAAACATCCCCCCTTGCCTTTGACCCTAGGCTCAGTTCTTACCAGTTCCTCACACTGGACTGCTTTCACTCTTTTTGCTGTGTCCAGAGCTGTCTCTCCAGCTTGGTTTACTACAAAATAAACAACACAAAAAAGAGTGATTCTTTGAGATGTCTAAAGAAACAATTCATTAAGTTTCACTACTCGTAGCACAGTAACTTCTAAAAGTGATCAAAAACATCTGTTTACTCTACAGCAGCTGAAGCTCTTTAAGATTCCACTCTAAGTGTTCATGCACTTGATGTATCATCAGGTTCTTTCTGAACAGCAGCATCTGCTGGGACAGTTCCCAAATCCCTCCTAACCATCATAGCAGAGAATATAAAGAAATTTAGTCACTTTAATCGCCACTCAATGCCTTTGCCAGTAAAACTCTTACATGAATAAGCAGGAAAAGCAAGCAGACAGGGTAAAATAGCTTAAAAAAGAAAACTAATATTAAAAAAAAAAGGTAAATGTTGATCCAAGCACACTTAATTTTAATATGTAGATATTTGGAGCCTTAATCTGAAGATATTTAAACAAGAATAAAGGTAAAACTTTCTAGCTAATTCTCTTTATAAAAGCTATAAAATGGTTTACAATTTAAAATAACACCTGATCAGAAAGAAGGTGATAACTGAGCCCTCTGGAAGGGCCTCTGGCACAGCTTCTAATGGAATCTTTCCTAGATGCTCAGTAGCAAGTCTCAATAAACAAAAACAACCCCCACACCCGAACCTCACGTGGCTAAACTTTAGGTGAAATGTACTCTAACAGTACATCAGTAAATGCCATGGAGCTGGGACACAGCGTGCTCTACAGCACACCCAGATTGTAAAGCACTTCTGTGATCAGGAACTGAAAATGATCAAACTGGGGTCTCATAAGCATATATGTCTGTGTGAAATATTGCCTAGAGAATGCCAGTCAGGAATCCTAGAAAACACAAAGCAGTCATCTAGAAAGGCCTGTGACTTTGCAAGAATTAAGATCCATAGAAGAAGGATTTCCTTATGGAAAGATCTGAGATGGTTCAATATGAAAATGAATGAAAATACAGTACTTCTTAAGTAAAGTTTACACCCATATAGCTCAAGGGACTACATAAATTTCAAACTTTCCACTTTCAATTATAAACCTGATGTTTCAAGATCTAAAGGCTAGATACAGTTTCTATGTGAGATCACTCAAAAAAAGAACAAAAAGAACACACCACTCTCTCTCCCACAACATAACCTCAAAAAATGAGACACCAAAAAGGTGCAAACACTCTTCTGGCATCTACCGAGGAGAGAGTTCAACAGAAGGACCAATAAACTTTAATTTGTTCAGATAGCTTTCCCATTATATCTGCTAGAAAACATCACATTAAACTCTTTGACTTATAATAATACTGGAACATATTCTAAGGATGTGTAAAAAGGTCAAAGAAACAAATGACTTCTGCCATTAAGCTGTGAACTACAATTTACAAAACAGTTTTTTACTAAGTAGTGGAGGAAAATGATGGTGATGAAGAAAAACGGAGACATAAAATTTTATACTCTCCAGTTGGAAAAACGTCTCTCCTATACCATTAATTGAGTGAATACAAACGTTTTATAGACATGCTGATGACATTTAACTCCTGGGCCTAACAAGCTGGATTCATGGGATACCTTCCTAATTAATGCAAAATAGTAGAGAAAGGAGACCATCTAAAAAACAAGAGGTTATCCTAACTGTGAGCAAACAGAAATTCTATTTTTAATTAAACTTTTGGTAAGGCATGATGAAAAATGAACCAATGTAGGTACAGCAAGTGTAATACCTCTCTCACACATGTAGGTGGCAAAGAGAAGCAGAAAGGCAGCTGAGGAAGCTCGTCCCTTCCCTAATCAGTGACAGTGGTGGCTGGGATGTACTGGGTGAAATCACAGCACCAGCTGCCATTGATATTAACAGAAGAATTAACTGCTTTGTACACAAAGCCCACATATCTAAGAGTGGAATTAACCATTTGAAGCATCATAACATACAAGTTCTAGATTAAACAATAAATCTACATTCCAGACAATTTAAAATGGGTCAGAAAACAAATTCTACAGAAAACCTAGGGTGTGACATTAGTATTCTATATTAGAAATTTTTGTCACTATTATCTTCTAACAATTCCACTTCTTAACTGAATGTTTCCTTTAGGCTTGTTGTTGACAAGGCCTTGATCTTTATTATGCAGTTTTATTTTAAAAGCTTACTTATCACAGAGACATAAACAAAAGTGGCTAAAATAATGTAAGGAAATTTTAGCAAATCTTTATTTCCTGGTTTTAAATAATGAACTTACCTACATCAATAGTTGGCTTCCCCCTCAAAAGCAATTTCAAACACTCAGGCTTATTATACATACTGCAGTAGTGTAGAACTGTATTACCCAATGCTGTTTGCTTGTCCAGGTTTCCACTAAATACAAAAGAAAAAACGATAAAGAAAAGTATAGTAGCTGTGCTATTCATTTCAGATCCCTATAAATAATAAATGCATAAAAACGTCACTGGACAAATATGAAGTAGGAGAAAGAAATATTTTGAAATTAAATATAACTTTCAAAGACTATGAAGAATAGTTCCAAGGACACTGGAAATACCTGAGCTGTGACTGAAAAGGACTGAGAATCTACAGATGTTCATTCAAAAAACTAAAGAAGTGAAACTCAAATATTCAAACCTAATCCTCTCTAAGGTCATGCCAGTTGTTTTCCACCTGCCACTTTACTGGAATTTCTTTTTCAAACATGTTAAATTAGTCCAATAAAAACATCTTAAAAATCATTCTGATAAAGTTAAAATAGGTTATTAAATCCTATGCAGTCAAGGAACTATCAAGAGGGTGGCTGTGAGAATGAGCAAAAGAGATGCAAGAAGGAATGTAAGGATACACGTTGAGTTAGGGAAACACCAGCTGTGCAAAGGGGCTCACAAGGCTTTTTAAAAACTGTACTTCCTCCAGTTTGCAAGTTCTAAACCCAGGTTTCTCAAAAACTGTTACTGACATTTTGGAATCAATATAATACTTTCATAAAACAGAAAAGCAAAGCTCAGGAGATGAAAGCTTTCCCCAGTGTTACCCATATTGAACAGTAAGTGCAGAGCCCACAGGGTTGTAAAGATGCTCTTAAACTTGAGACTGAGACAAAAAAAAAACAAACCAGAGAGCAGACAGAAACACAAGATTATAGTTGTCTGAAGAAACGATGAAACTTCATAACTAAACAATTCTAAATAATCATCCAAAATAAAGAATCCTTTAATAATGCTCAAAATAATAATTTGGGCTTCTAAGACATTTCTTCAAATTAATGTCTCAAACAGCTTGAGACCATTAGTAGGTTATTTTTTATTTGTTACTTTAATAATATTCTACTATAATCAGCACTCACACTTTTCATTAAGATTTTCTACATCTATGGACACATCCTTTGACAACAAAGAATAACTCAGCCAATAAACTAGACACTGAAAATTGTTCATTAAGAAGTTTATGCTCTCAATAGCTTTAATACACAGTTTATTAACCATTGGAACACCATTTTCCAAGTCAGTCTAGCATTTGTTCATAATTTTCCGAGAAAGATCTTTGTTTTCTACTCCTGCAATTCCTTTGCATGTATCCTGTATTTGGCACATTTATTTGCCATCCCTCCTCTACCTGAGCTCTTTGTTTGTATTGCTTCATATCGTCATGTGCTCCAAATCAATGCTCTCAGTGCACTGCAGAGTTTTTTCTTTCATCCTGTTTTCATGTAACTGCTTTCCATATTTTTAATCTACACATTGTTCCCTCTCTCTACTCATCAGGAGCACAAAGGTCAACTCAAAGGTACTAAATTATGCTCTTTTGAAACATACTAAGGGGAAAGACTGTACGTGATGAGCAAACATCATCCAAGGTACGGCCAGGATAGCTCTGAACATTTGCATTTTTCATGCACTATTTAATGAAAAATTAGCAATCCATACCAGTTTTGTACAAGGAAGTCAACCAGATGGAGAGAGGTTTGGTCAGCAGTCCGGACTGCTAAGTGAAGTGCTGTTTCACCTGGCTCCTAAACACAGGTAAATAGAGGTTAAATTTCTGTGTCTTATTTCTGCCAAGTTTGCACATCAGACCCACCCAGATACATGTCACTCACTCCTTATAAGTATTTCAAAAGAAAAATATTATTAGGAAATTATGATGAAAATGGTTATTGCCTTTCTTATCTCTAAAGGACACCACATCCTTTAAAGGAAATGCCATCACACTTTCTGAGATCTTAGCTTTCTCAAACCCAGTTTTCACTTTTCCCAGCTGAATGAACAATCCTGAGGAGCCTTTAACTATTTTAGCTACTAGTAACTAAAAGGGATCCTGTCAAGGAATACTGAGTTTGGAGTACTAGTTGCTTTATGACAGCCTTTATGTGAGCACCAAGAAAAGCCACAACACTAGCTCCTACAAAACCAGGGAAAAAAAACCCCTGATAATATCACAAAGTCATAGTTCCACATACATTAAATCTCTTACAGAATTGCAGAACAGTTGAAGTTGGAAAGGACCTGTGAAGGTGATCTAATCCAACCTCCCTGCCCAAGCAGGGCCACCGAGGACCAGCTGCCCAGGACCATGTGCAAATGGCTTTGGAGTATCTCCAAGGACAGAGACTCGATAATCTCCGTGGGCAACCTGTGCCAGTGCTTGGTCACTTTCACAATACCAAAAGGTTTCCTGATGTTCACATGGAACCTCCTGTGCTCCAGTCTGTGCCCATTGCCTCTGATCATGTCCCTGGGCACCTCTGAAAAGAGCCTGGCTCTGCCTTCTTTCTACTCTCCCTTCAGGTATTTACATACAATGATGAGATCCCCCTGAACCTTGCCCAAGCTGAGCAGCCCCAGATCTCTCTGCCTTTTCTCATATGCCAGGTGCTCCAATCTCTGAGATGTTTGTGGCCCTTCACTGCACTCTCTGCAGTATGTCCAAGCCTCTCTTGCTCTGGGGAGCTCAGAGCTGGACACAGCACTCCAGCTGTGGCCTCAGCAGCGCTGAGCAGAGGGGAAGATCACTGCCCTTCACCTGCTGGCACTGCTTCAGTGCTGCCTGGAATCCCACTGGCCACCTTTGCCACATGGGCACCCTGCTGGCTCATGTTCAGCTTGGTGTGCATCAGGATCCCCAGGTCTCTTTAGGCCAAGCTGGGTGCTTCCCAGCACATATTTGGTGCATGGAGTGGTTCCCCAGACAGAGGGGTTCTCCTTATTTAACTTGAACTCGATCATACTTTATTTTATACACATATCACATGCATTAAATGCATTGAAATAGAAATGCTGTTTAATTCCATTTAAAAGTTGCATGAGAAGTTAATCTAAATCTAGATTTCATTAACTCCTATTGATCATAAAGGATATTTAAAAGTAGCATATTACAGTATATATACTTAGAATTAAAATCCCAATTATAAAAAACGTATTTTATTATACATCAGAGATTTTACAGTGGAGAATGCAGCTATAAATGTCCTAACTGCAAACTGCATTTCCATTGGTGCTCGTACCTTTCCAGGTATCATTGCCTGTAATAGCTGAGAAGCACTGAGGAGCTAATTCTGTGGTAACTGCTGTGCATGACAAATACAGAAAGCTTACCTTGCAGTCAGAGAATTTGTAATGTGTTTCCATGATAAGCACTCTGTGATAGCTCAAGTGCTGAGACTATATTGAATTTATCCCCTTCACTGCATACAGACAGGCATTGTGTCCTTTGCCAACTTAGCTATTTTCACATAACTTGTTGAAAATACTCTCTGACACTTCTCCAAGTTAGATTTAAAAGTAATGGGAGAAAATATTGTTGAACAAGTGCTTACATGGCATTGATTATCTATAAAAACAGGTTACTTTGCTCATAACCAACATTTTGTCCATGGATAATTGAGGTCAACCTGGACTGATTTTTCCAAAAAACTCTTACTGATTTAAGAAGGAAGATCAGGTATTCACAACTTGATACACACAAAAAGTGTGAAGCTGTTAAGTCATCGGATTTATTCTTTCCTCATGTACAGTAAACAGAGACTTGCAACAGTCAATACTGTGTGTTCCTTCAAAAACTATTTTAAAAGCAGGTATCATACTGTATGTGTGACCCTGGGCTATCAAGCCAAGTCCCCTTTCACTGGGACTTTTCCTGAAAGAAGCACACTGCAGAACAGGTGCTTTTCAACACCTTATAGTTGCACCAAAACATTGTATGATATCACTATTGCATTTCACACTCCTCTAGACCAACTGATGACAAAAGATAAAGTGTTCTTTTCCCTCCCCACAAGGATGCCACATTAAGGACAGGAAGAAAAAACCCACCATTTTTATCTTTTATTTCTCTTGTTTTACCATCTAAAGAAGCAGCCCCAGATTCTGGGCATTTTACAAATACACATGATTTAAAATATTCTTTGTTTACCTGATTAGCTTACCTGTCCAGGCTCCAACAGTGGCTCCATTAGCTCTACCCCCTCTGCATAGACTTGAATTAGTGCAAGTAAATCCCTGGATTTGACAGCCTCAAGTAATTCATTCAGTTTAGCTGCTGCAGATGCACAAGTCTTCCTAGAGAACTTATGATCTACATATTTAGCAGTGATAAATTCTTTACGTGCAGTCCTGCGGGGTGTGAAAATAGAGCTTGCTTTAGAAATTTTTAGAAAAATGGGTCAATGATTTTAATTTAAAATCACCTTGTCTAACTTGGAAGCTGAGAAGGGAAGAAGAAAATTATCTGATAAAATGTGTGTTATTTATTGTTACACTGCATGTCTTTCTTGCAAACAAGCTCAAAATATAGAACATTGCCAATTTTACCCTGTCTTCTTATATACAAAAATTACTGTGACTCTGGGGACTAAGAACAAAGGAAAAACAGAGCTAATGCCATTTATTTCAACTCTGCTTATTATCTGAGGGTTTACTACAAAACTCAAAACCATTCAAATAATGCATCTTGAAACCCAAACTTAATGAGTTTTCTACACCAAGAAGCTGAGGTAGCTAAAATGTGGCTACACAACTGAACTGAACTTCTAAGAAACTCCACAGCTGGAGTAAAAACCTCCAGTCTTCTGCCATCCAGGCCTTCCTCTGCCTTGGTTAGTATTTAAAACACTTCACATCAGAGATACATTCCACAGAAAACCTAAAGAGATTCAAAACTTACATATCACTTGATGGACTGGGTTTAGGTGAAGGACTAGGTAAATTCCCTTCCATAATATCATTAAAACTAGTATTTCCTACATTCTTGGCCAGCTGCAATAAGAAAAAGAAAAATGAAGGTGAGGACTTTTCGGGTCTAACAGCAACCTAAAAACCGGACTATTAATATGCATTTTTCCACACAATTAGTAAAAGATGGAACACACAGGACTGCAAAATTAAAGTCCAATGATTACATGTAAATATAGAGCAATTTAAAAAAAAGTGTCAATCTGATTATGCCAGAACTTGTACTTCACAGTCAGAGAATCATTTGTATTTCAAGACAATCTGCCTACAACACAAAACCAGAATGGGAACCAGCAGCATGAACATTGAAACAGTGCTGGTACATGGATTAGGAAGCTACTTCTGGAAAGAAGTTCAGACCTACTAAAGGTCATGCTTAGTAAAATTCAATTTAAATTAATACTAACTCTGCAAGCAACTCAGTATTTCAAGAAGAGAGCAAGTGCTAATGCTGAACCTATACCCAAATCCAGAACTGCTTTCTATTACCTCTCAATTTGCCCATACAAAATTTCTGTAACAAGTGTCTTCTCTCAGGCTAAACATAGCTGGGGAGATAAACCTACTACAAGTATTTAATTTTTCTCTTTATATTTTTCCTTTTTTTTTTTAGTAGTGTCATATCAAATTCCTTTCATAACTTCAATATTAAATTTTGATTCATTCAACATCTTCTTTCAAAATTAGCAATAGTCATTCTCACTTGCCAAGTCAAATTAGCTTTCATTATTTAAATCACGTGAGATTTTAGACAGCCCTGATTTTGGGTCAAGATCAGCTACTGAGAGGCACAATTCTGATGGTACTAATTACAATGGATGCCAATACACATTCTGCAACACTTGGGGACATGAACATGAGAAGTGACAAGTCATCAAGAGCATTAATAATATACAGTATTATATAACATACAACAATGCTCCTGTAAAATACATACAGAAATACGAAGGAGAAGTTCTGCAAAAACACATCCCTTGAAAAAGATTAACTGTAAATTGTACATCTTGGTGCTTCCTATATATAGGTCAACGTTTTACTAAAAACCCCAATATAAACTAAAGAAACTTACCAAGAGTTCAGACGTTCCTAATTTGTCTAATTCCAAAGACTGGATTCGAGAAATATGGACACCCATTTCTCTGTGTATTCCAGAACACTCAATGCAGGTTAAAATGCCCAAATTAGTTGATAGCCATGTTGGATCTGTAGAATTGAAAAACAAAGTATTTAATCAAAGTCCAAGAAAAGGTTTACAATGGTGGTAAGAAATCTCAATACATTCTGAAATGACTCCTCTTTTAATGTTGCAAAGAATGGAAATAAACTAAGAATACGCCACATTTTTCTCCAAACTCCAGTGCAAATTTAACCACAAAGTGCTACCAATGGAATTAAGTTTTTCAGATTTAGGAACAGTCCCAAAGGCATTGAATTTAGACTTAGAAATTAATACTGAATAAATGTATTTCAATACATTTAGGATTTGTTTCCTGTACAAATAATGCAAGGCTTTTATTTCCTGTTTTTAAAAGGAACAGATCTCCTAAATTCGACAACCTCTTAAGTTTTAAAATTTACTTCTTAAACTTTAAATACTCCTTCATAAAAGATTAACCATAGTACTTTGCAGTATGTAAAACAGTAGTATGTTGCAGAAAATTTAAGGAATGCTGGCTAGTCCACGAACAAAAAAAAAAAGAATTAAAAAATGCTGTCATGGAGGAGATCTATATGTAATATTAGAATAGATCTTATACTATGAATGCTACATAAGAAGCATGACCAGTTTTTAAGTAAAAGAAAAAGCTCCAGGCATACTTTGTGCACATACAAATTCAATCTCTTACTTGACTTTAAAAAGTAACTGCTGAAGCATTAAGCCAAGAGTTTTAAAGCAGCAAACTAGAGTGCAGGGGTGAAGCTTAAAATTTTACTATAAATTAAAAGATGAATGAGAACTGTAATATGAAGTTTCTGTAGCTTTACATATGGAAATAATTGAATGAACCAATTCCAGGATTTGACATAATTATATCCCAGTTTATAATTTTATCCAGCTATTGCAAATTTGGATCAGTTCTGCATCAGCAAGCATCTGCAAGATACATAGGATCTACTCAGTTCCAAACGAGCATCACCTTCTTGAAGTGTCTCTTTAGATGAGAAACCTGCAAGAGCTGCCAGCTGCTACAGCTGCCACACCAGTCACACTGTGACAAGTTGCTTCTTCTCAAGCTCTAAGCAACACATAACTGACCTGTTAGTCTGTACTTCTGAAGATATTATCTGACAGGAACTCAACTCTGGCTCTCATTCTTTGCACAAGACTACTTATTCCACCTCCGAATACTTCTGATACTGCAATTCCAGTAGTCTCATGCCAAGATAAAACCTCAGAGTAAGATCCTGGCCAGGTCAATGTTTCCACAATCATTGTCTAAATATTACTCACTTCTACTTAGTAGCATGCACAGGATCAGTGATGCCAAGCAACTTCCATTCAAGTGCAACAAGCATCTAGACACAGTGCAACAAGAACAGTTCAAACTCCAGAGGGGCTTGAACTGCTGGAAGTAAGCACAGACAACACACAAAAATATTTTAGTGAATTAAGTGGAACTAACGTAGGAAAGTCATATTTGTTCTTTTAAAAACAGGTTGAAGACTGAGAAACATCACTTAGAAAATTAGTTTGCACTCTACAAACACTTCTTTAAAGAAATTACTTTGCTCCCAACAAGAAGTTGATGACATGAACAAATGGAGATACCTGGTGAGCCACAATCACAACAGACTTCATTTCCGGGTAATCTCTGTATGTCATCAATAATGGCTTTTGTCAGATCCTCTAAACTGTTTTCACCTGTGCTCTGATCTCCACGGAATGCCATATTTAATGCTTCTTCTTTGCTGTTAGTCAATACTGATATCCATCTAGCACAAGATAAAGACCTTAATGAAGATCTGCATTTGCAAATACAAGTTAACCTAGAAACTGTAGAAATCTTGCCAGGAACAAAATATTAGTGGGACTAAGGGAGGTATTGTGGTATTGTGGGAGAGACTGAGGAGGGGGAAAAGTGAGAGACAAAAAGGAAAGATTTAAGAAAAGGTAAGTAAGAATGAGAAGAGACAGTCTTAACTCTAACATCCCTTTGGTGAACAATTTTAAAGCCAAAGCAGTATAGTTCCTGGATTTCTCAAATAAGCAGAAGCTGTGGAAGAGAAAGGGGGCAGTAAAGCTCCTGTAAATTTAACTGCTTTAAAAGTTGCCCAAAATCTTCCTGAAGTCTATCCTGTTAATAAAGGAGAAAATTATAAACCCTACTTTTTGCAGTGTGCATCCTTCTCTTTACAGAAGAAACAGCAAGCACCCTAGTGAATGTGTTGATGTCTAGCTGCCTTTTAAAATGCAGGTCTCTGTGCACTAATCGAAGTCAGACATTGCCCAAATTAATGACAATTGCCATGGCAACCAATGGGATAAGGAAGAGAGGCTGACAGGAGAGTAATGATACTTTATAGACAACATAAAATTTTAGGATCAACTAACTGTTGACTGCAACAAATCAAGACTCTTTAATGATATGTCAGGCAGTAGTTTCTCCCCTCCCACCTGCTCTGCAAGTTGTTTAGACAATAATGTTTTAATTAAAACCAAACAAACCCCCTTTTCAGCAGCTGCTGCCCTACAGGTGGAAGTAAAGAGAGGAAAGCACTTACACTAAGGACAAGCACATTGCAGATGCAGTGTTGATAATTTAGAAAAAGAGCAAGTTAAAAAGAAATCCTCCCAGGTATAGTTATTTTAGATGTTTCTAGATCTACTGTTTTTTTCTTTTTTTACACAGAAATATTTTACATTGACAGTGTTCTCAACACATTTTATGTTTAAAATATCCAGACTGTCTGCAATCATCAGTCTTCTGAAATGTGCAGAAATGGTTGTGGTCATCTAAACAAACTAAGAGAACTTCAGATTGAAATTCCTAATTTCTCACTGAAATAATAATGAAAAGATTAGCTTTAAAGGATTTCACAGGGAAATTTACATGTGTAATCTTAGTACACAGATTCAGAGCCTGAACTAGTATAAGGGCACTCTATATCATACACTTCATGCATATATGTTTTTTAAATTTTTATGCACAGAAAACAGTCTAGGAACTTGTACTTAAAATGTTTTAAAAATCTGGAAAAATCAACCTTAAAAATAAAAGAGAAATTGAAAGTCTTGAACACAAATTTTCTCCAGAGTTTACATGCTGAAAACAATGTGTCCATTAATGTCTCTCATTAAATGAGAAGAATCCACACTAGATGGCATTCTTCTGCAATTTTTATGATTAAATTCAATGTTATTAAAAAAAAATAAATGGCAGCAGTGTCTTGCTTCTAATATTAAATGTTTGGTTATATACACAGAGTAAAATAATAATTAAACAGACAACATTTATTCTGACATTTGTTGACTGCTTCTTTCAGGGTTATAATTTGATAGGTTTGTTAAAAAGGCAGAATTTGAATAAAAGTCAACTAAGCAGTAACAACTAAAAAATTATTAGATGGCATGAAAATAAGCACAACATGACAGGGCCAGCTGTTAGTTTGATATAGATTTCCTTTTTACAAATATCTAAACAATCAGAGCAATAATTTATCCTGGTTGTGTTTGCTCAGATAGGAGGAACCCTCTGTCCAAGGCTGTCACTGGGTCACCCTTGGGTCACAGCAAGAGGCACCACAGCAGCAGCTCTGCCCAGACCAGCACAGGGACAGACATGCTCTGAACCACTGGTGCTCTTTGTCAGGAAGTGCCCAGCTGGTCACCAGGCCTTCTTGGCAGGCTGTACACTCAAAAATAAACAAGTCAAGACAGTAAATATGGTATATTAATTCAATGTCAATAGCTTATAGAACTGCCTTCTGACTGCTCTTCTTTCTGTTTTTCTTATTGGTATGACTTTCTTCTTCCTTTATACGAAAAAAAAAAGTATTTGCTTTCTTTTACAATACCACCAGTGTCAAACTAACAGTCAAAAAAACTTTAAGTAATACTTTGCAGTGTTCTTTCAAATAATTTAAAAATTAATCAAATCTTACAGAATGGCTTTGTCTTCTTGTTTTAGTACAAGTGGAAATGGCCTCAAGTTGTGCCAGCAGAGGTTTAGATTGGGTATTAGGAAAAAGTTTCTTCACAAAATGGATTTTTTAGCACTGGAACAAGCTGCCCGGGGAAGTGGTTGGGGCACTTGGGGACACAGTTTAGTTGTGGACTTGGCAGGGTTTGCTCCATGTTGGACTAGATGGTATTAAAGGTCTTTTCCAACCTGAACAAGTCTATGATACTATTCTACCTAATACGATAAAACAGGTTGTCCAATCATCAGTTAAAGTTGTTTTTCTGAATATCAACAATTTCTTATCATCCTTTAAGGCATTTTGTTTGCTGGAGATTCAGTTTTGAAGAAATGAGGTTAAAAAAAATCTGGCATGATAGGTGCCTTCAGGAAATAGAAGGTATTCATTAACCTTGCATGGACCAGATTGTCACTCACATTTCTCTTATTTTTCTTTCTAAAAAAATAAAATGCCCTCCCCCAAGAATAAGAACCAGTCTAATAGGGGCGTTTTTTGTTGATTTGCAATAAAAATTTATCTGTCTCTTCTGAGAATTGCTATTGCAACATTGTTTTCAGGTAAATGCATAAACAGAACAAGAATAGCATAATATTTTTCAAATACTCAGAAATAACTTTTTTTGTATGGAAGAATCAACAGATAGCATCAAGACTTTCAACTCAAGTCTTTCCAAAGTTAAAAATGCCTCAGGACTGTTGCTAAAAAGTAGACTGAAGTTAGACGTCTGTTTCTTCCCAGAAAATTTCCTAAATCTAGCTTTGTTTATAGTCCCGGCATTTCCTGCAGATATGGATATACTCTTGACCTTCAAAAAGAGGGTAGAAAAGAATCAAAAGGTCATGTCCAGAGTATGTTTGGCCCTATCCACAATTGTAGAAAAAATAGAAAGCAACTATTATTGCATATATTAAAAAAAAGGTTACTTTTCTTATAATCTACAAATAAATATATATATATCCATGTACATACATAAACACACTGCCCCCCCCCCAATACATTGTACTTGATCTACTCCAGAAACTAATAATCCACTGAGAATTTAGGGACTGTCAATCACTAATTAAAAGCAAACAGACAGCTACTTGGATAAAAATGAAGAAAAGCACCAAGCACTGGCCTGAAATGTTTGCGCAGAAGCAATAATAAACCTGTAACAGAATGTAGGCTTCAGTGCTTTGTACGCATGTTTTTTAAAAACACCTAATTTTAAAAATTAATATTATTATTATTTTTCAGTAGTTTGAGCAGCTGTTTATGGAAGCAGTGTAAAATGATCACTAGGAAAACATATGAAAGGTCAGTTAAACTAGAATATAAAGAAATCCACATTGCTTTTTTCTCTATTTAGATGTGAGTCTGTAAGGCAAGTGATTTGAAAATCTATTTACATATTTATTTTTCAATTGGTTCACAAAGTAAAAAAGACAGAACAGAGGCAGCACTAAAACTGGGTAGACAAAACACAAGATGGAGAGGAAATGATAAAGAGAGAGGCACACATGTACCAGTCAGGTGGAAATCGAAACAAGAGGGTGACAACTCTAATGCAGGAGTTACATCAGTTACTGCAGAACACCCTTGAATCACTAAGGCTGGAAGTCTAAGGATGCTGTTCACATGACACCTTAGATAATAAAGCTGTTTAGGGCCCACTCAGTGGCTGCACAAGAAAAACAGAACATTTGGTTAAAGTGTAGTTTTTCATCAGCACATTCACACTCATTCTGGTTCCTCAAGGGACACAGCGCAAGGGGAGGTGCTGATCTCTTGGTGACCAGCAACAGGACACGAGAAATGGAACGAAGCTGCACCAGGGGAAATTCAGATGGGTCATTAGGAAAAGGATCTTCACTGAGAGGGTCACGAGACCAAGCTCCCCAGGAAAGTGGTCACAGCACCAAGCCTGACAGAGCTCAAGGAACATCTGGACAATGCTCTCAGTCACACGGATTAGTTGTAGGCAGTCCTGGGAGGAGCAGAGAGTTGGACTAAAAGATCCTTATGGGTCCCTTCCAACTTGAGATATCCTAGGATTCTGTATATCAGTGCAAGCAATTTTCTCAGCCACTGGACTTTAGAGTGATAATAAAACTTCAGTGTTTCTAATGGGAAATAAAATCAGCCCGGAATTTCAAGACAGCACAACAGGCAGCCTGCTAAACTAAATTTATTGATCTGCCTCTCAGGAGAAGGATATTGCTAATTTACTCTTCCACTGCATTGCTCATGTATTAAAAGAACCCCAAACAAACCACCTTTTAAACCAACTAATACAGTAAAAAATTAGTCTGTGGCAGAAATAACAGTATTTTCTTCTTGACTGAGAAAATTGTTGGAATAATTAAGTTCCAGGATGTATGCAGTAATCATAACTAACAAGCCAGCTCTGCACTATAAGAGCCAACTTAAAGCTACGGAAGACTGGAAGGAAAGAGATGCACAATAAAGAATTCTCCTGCCCTCCCATTTCACCCATGACTCCCAAGGCTATCCATGCCACTGCCTCTCAACACTACCAAGCAAGTGAAATACTCTACAAGCATTCCCTGTACCTTTAAAATACACATGGAACAACACAATCTTCCACTAGAATATGGATATTTAACAGAAGAATGAGGCTCAGACTTGCTCTCCTCTTCAGTAGTAACTTTATTCCCTGAAGTGTTGGGTGATGAGCATTAGACAACATGCACAACACATTTGGTGACACAGGGAGCAATGTTCAGGAGGAAAAACCAGTGGTACGTGGTTCTTAGGATGTAGTTTTGATGCAGCAGGAAGAAAGATTGTTTTAAAGGGAATAATCTGGTTGGAAACATGCATTAATGAAGCAAGCTCCTGGATTCTGAAGTACACAAATCTCAGAGATGTGCTTTGCTGTTTATTTCTAAGCCTACAGTAGAAAAGATGTGCTGCCTGTACATATTTTTTACGTGTTAAATGAAGATCTTTATTTATTATTTTTAATTTAAAGGAAAAGATAGAATCAGGAGGAAAATAAGTGGAAAACAGGGTTGACAGAAAAGATTTAAGAAGAATTTAAAAATATTTCATTTGAATCTTAATAACCTGATCTACAAAATCATATCAAGCAACCGCACACAAACCATGTGCTGACAGGATACAGAAAGTAAATGGGTTCTTGGTTAGCTGGGTACGGGTTTAGTTTGCTTTTAATGTTAGAAGGTTTTAAAAGGGCTTTGTAGTGTGAACACAAAATAGTTTTACATTTACAGATTCACAACAGCAGAAAGAGAGCACTACTAATGCATTAACTTAGCAAATTATTTCCACTGTTATGAGTGATTTTATACATGTTTATTGGAAAAATAAACTTGAGAAAATGTAAACATTCTTACGCCACATATTCCTGTTCATCTTCTGCTTGAAAGTGGTATGTTCTGTTATCTGAAATAAATAAATATATTTTTTCATTTGGCATGTGATAGAAGTTAATGTATCTACATATTTGGTACTAAGGCCTTTAAGAGCAATTTCTCTTAACAGGCATCATTAATCCTTCATTCATAGCTATGCAAAAGAATCCTAAAAAAAACACAACAGAGAAAGGTGAAAGTGTAAATTTTAATTTACACCAATTCTATATCTTTCAAAAGTCTTAGGTTTTGAAATATTAAAGAAAAATAAACATATGGATCAAATTTTGCCCTTTCAGAAGTCAAATAAGAAGGAGAAAAGAAGAAATTTGTTCCTATTATATAGTTTTTCCTCCAGTTGGAGGAAACAGACATGGTTTACTAACCAACAGATGAGACATGAACTGGTTATTATCTCGCACATTCAAACATTTCATAGACTGTCCTTATGAATATAGAATGTTGGAACTGTTTGTTGATTAATACTCTGCATATAAAATCTGAAAACGCTAAGTCAATTCATCAGCTTCAAACATGTTTTTAAACCCAGACTGGATATAAATACCTGGTGTACCAGACCAAAATAGAAAAAAGGGAAACCACAGGAGCTTTAATGCTGAGAAGACAAAGCATTTTAGACAAACAGAAGCAGATTTTTAATGTAGGATATGAGAACAAGAGAAATTGGGTCTCCTTGTCTTCCTCATCCCCGCAAATAGCACTCAAAAAGTAGAACAGACAACGAAGGAAAAGCAAGATGAAGCCAAAGGTCTTTCCCATTCCTGGTGGATATAACTTATGCATGTTCCAGTAAGCTGTTAAACACCTCTCTGAACTCCAGAGAGCAGCACATGTGCTGCACTCCATGGCTTGCCACAAACTAACAGTATTTATGTCACACCTACTCAGAGAAAGGTTCTCTATCCATCATCAGAACTAGAGGCTCTGAATGCTCGTGAGGCACTGTGTGTGTCTGGATACAGACCTGAACTTCGGTCCCTAGCCTTGTGTTCTACTCAAAGCATCTTGCAACGGCATTTTCAGAAATCCCACATAATGCAAGATGGTACTAAAGGCGCTACATACGTGATATTAGGTCAAAGGACTTCTTATCTTCAGCATTTGGCTTCACCTGGCAGGTCAATAAATTCAGTTTAGCTGGTTGCCTGTTGGACTAAAAAGAAAATTTGTTTTACTTTAGAAATGTATTGATTTAGGATTACTTTCCCTTTCTGGAGTGGCATGTATGATATTAATTTAAAGCTTGGACATGCACACATATACACCCTCAGAAAGCTGGAAACCAGCATCACTTTGTCTGACTTGGTCTGTCAAAATGGACACATTGCTAAATCTAAAAATTAAAATCTTCATGGCCTCTCTTTCTGACTATTTGCAAGAGATTAAATGAACAAACCTTAATTTACAATATACTAATATTAAAGTTTTTTAATTGCATTTCATAAACAATGGCAAAACTTTAAAAGCGAAATGGGAAGCTGGAGATCTGGAATTTCCGAACTCAGGATAAATACAGATACTAATATTTTGTGCTGTAATTAGGTCACTTAAGACATGATAACTAATGTATTTTTGAAGTATTTTAGGTTTATACATGTGCTAAAGTTTAGGAACTGATGGTCATCAGTGGAATTTGGGGTGAGGGGGAGAAAAGGTGAGGGAATGGGACCATCTCCTTAAAGAGTAACTCCAACAAGTTTGTGTCATAGACCCACAAGGCAGTTTAGCACTGCTCCATCATGATCACATTGGTGCTACCTCATGATTTAGCTCAGGAAGAGCCTTCGAATATATGCCTGATTCCCAGAACTCACTGTGACAAAAACTTCCCAAAATTTAAAACTTTTAATTGAAATCACTCAAAATATTAAAACATTCACTCATCTGTCAGATCCTTACCTAATAAATACTTCCCAGGTTTCCAAATTATGTGCTTCAGATACATACCATGACATTCCTTATAAGTAAATCCAGCTTAAGTATTAATTGAGAAGTCTGTTCAATACACTTGCCATTTTCTTATTAATCTACTGACAAACTCATTTCATAAATCACAGTTTCACAGAACTTCAACAGTCAGAAGCTTAAGTAACATCCTTTTTGCAATAACAGGTTAGCACCAATGGATTCACCAGGTAAGGATAGTGTTAATTTACTATTTTCATATAAAAGTATAAAAATTACTTACCGTTGCATGTGATATGGTAAGAATTCCATTTTTAACAGTGCACTTCCTTCTTTGCCATACCTTCCTTAACCTACATAACAATATCAACAAGTAACTAGACATGACTTCAAATCACATGTTAATCCCATTATTATTGTGAGAAGATTAGCTTTAAGAAACAAATGGATGCAGTAAAAATTTTACTAAATGCCTCACCCGAAGTAACTCGGAGATCTGTGACAGGACTTAATCATCTTTTAGAGATTTATAAAGACAATAGCTTTCTTTTAACAATGACTTTTTTTTATTTGCTTGTCATGCTTTTTATATTTGCTGTATTAAATTCAATTCTGTGTTCAGACTTGAACTTTAAAACTCTCAAGTACTTGTGGCACGTGCAGTAGGAGAACGTGCCTTAAGCAAAACACAGTAGAAAACAATTAAAATTAGAGCATGAACATAGTAATAGTTTTCAATATTATGTGCTCCCAGAACATACCCATCACTCTTCTTTAAAAGATAACCTTTCTTCTCACTGCCATATTCCTTATTCCCCTGAAGCTGATGCATACTGTATCCTCCTTGCCTGCTCTGTGAATCCTGAAAAAGGTGAAAAACAGCATTAATGTTTTCCTGATGTGCACAGTAAGATTTCCTAATCTTTAAGCCTATTTTATTTTTTCTTTACACCATCACAAATTAAAAAAGGTTAAAAAAGAAGAGAGAACGCCTACTACATGTTTTACATTCATAGGAGAGCTTACTTTCACATCACATGATCTTGAACTAGCTGCATGTTCAAGATTTAATTAATTCATTAGGCATTTGAAGTATAGTATGGATGCAAATACGCATCTCAAAACAAAGACTTTTAAAATATAGAAATTTAACACTGCATAATCTTATAAGCAAAGAGTAAAAGACTAAGATAAAATTTCAAAAAGAAAGCAACAGAATACAGCATGCATATTTACAGGAACACAGATATAAACAGAGACAAATGCTAATAATAACTATATTTTTTTCCAAATTAAAAATATGTATATAATTTATGAGTTTTAGTGAATGAAGTCAGCTGAAATAACTTTTGGCCTGATCTAGTGAAACAATTAAGTGAAATGGATTAACTTGTTATAAGCACATCAGAAAAAAAAAATCCCCAAAAGTTCATTAAAACATTGACTTACTCTCCTAGACTTCGATCACGAAAGGCAAAAGCAATAGAGGAAAGAGAAAGCAAATAATTTAAAACAAGAATTATTATTTATTTAAAAAACATGTTCCTTGAACATAAATTTTAGAGCCCCCATATCTGTTAAAACAGTGTTTCCCCTTTCTAAAGACATTACTAGAGAGAAGGTAAGAATTACTTTTTTAGGCATGCTGGTGTTTTGTCGCATCAAGTAACAAAACATCACAACAAAATTTCGGACAACCCGGCATACACTGGCTTCACAAAACAACTAAGATGACTGCAGGATCAAATTTTAATACATCTTTCAATCTTTATAATCTTAAAATTGTCTAAAATTATATTTATATTGTATCCTCCACCAAACCAGAGCTAATTCTGAATTTCCATTGAAAAAGATCAGGCCCAAAGTTAACTTTTAGTTTTTGCAAATGTATATAAAAAGCTATAATTAAGGCCACATTAATTTGGTTTTAAATGCAACCATGAAACCATAACCTGCAAAACATCTGACAACATCCCACCAAAAAAAAAAAAGAAAAAAAAAAGAAAAAAAAAAACAAACAACCCCAAACAAGGGAAGTTCAATTACTTCCTTGGCAATAACCTTTCCTCTTTAAAGCACATTTTCTTACTACCACAATCAATATATATTGAAGATTACTCCCTCTTGGTTTATTCAGGGTCCTTACAAGAGTTTTTCATTTCGTAGTAAGTTTGCCACAGAGCACTGCTTTGGAAAGTCTGGCAGTTGTGGCTGGAAGCAGCACAAAGGCTGCTGCGAGTCAGGGGCAGCCAGCAGCGCTCACACCACCACAATGAGCAGCTCATTTGTGACAAGCAAATCGCAAAGCCCCACCGGAATGAGGCTCCTAGTGGTGTTGGCACAGGAAAGAACTTCATGAGTTACAGTTCTTGTTGCAAATAGCATGTCAGATGGAGATTTGGGGAAATATATCAAAATGTAAAGAAATAGTTGACAAAACAGACACAAAACACGATTCTTAAGATTAGCTGTATTCAACTTAAAGCTGTTAAGTTACATTTGTAGCAATAACTAACATACAAAAATAGGGAACAGAAGCCTGTATTAAAGGTCTGGTTTCTTTTAAACTTTAAGCATTTTTCAACATACAAGATCAGATACTTTACACAATTAAAATTACACTAGTATTCATTACAATCAAAAGCCATAAACCGTACTAGTTTTCTAAAATTAGATCGTTTTTGCACAAAGTAACAGAATCTGCCCCAACCTGATACCAGGACAGCACAATAATGACCACAAGAGACACTGCATGCAAGAGAGCCAATGTAAATGATACTTCCTGTAATGAAGCTGCAGCACTGGTATTTCAGCACAGCCCAGGACTCAAAGAGGGCCAAGACATGCTTTTCCAAGACCCAGGTAATTGCAGTGATTGCAGTGATAACAGTAATATTTTTTTCACTGATGAATGGACAAGTATGCCATCAAAATGTGTAAAGGCATTACAGATGCCCATAATGCTGAATAAACACCTGAATGCAAGCAACAGGGAAACAGGAGTTGCATTATGAGATGTCGAAAATGTTGGGATGTCTCACTTATCTCATGGCAACTCCAAAGAGGTTAAAGGTGGCAGACTGTACAATTTGGACAGGAGTCACTAGTTTCAACTTCCTTCTCTTGCACAAAGGCTCAAAGAAACTTAAAACTACAAACAACCAGGGCCTCAATTTTATTATTTCAAACTGTTTGCCTGCCAAAATAATGTTTGGTAAGAGTACTTGTGAATTTTAACAAATCCACTGAAGAAAATCCCATTTATTTCATGTTCTTCAGTAATTCCATTAATCTGTAAATTTTCCAACGGTGAGATTTTAATGCACTAATATAACTGGGAAAATATATACTTAATCCACCAGGCCATCTGTCACAGTAATAAAGTCCAGCTTTATGTACTTGAAGATTTGGATATACACAATGGTGAAGACTGGTGAAAACTCAGGCCATGTCAGGCTTTGTTGTCTCTTAACCAAGGAGTAATGAATGCTGACATACTGCTCCAGGATTAAACACCAGTAACATATTGTTTTATCAAGCTCCTCAATATCTGCCAGCATCATTACCCTCTGACTCAAGTCATGCAGCAGAATCTCATAAGCAAAAGTCCTCATGATGATTTCAAAAGAGAAACTTGAACATCAATGTGATCAAAGAGTTACTTTATCCAAAAAAGCAGATTCTTTCATTACAGCATTTCTCTCTCTCTCATGTGATTTGCCTGGATATCTGAGAATAACAATACTGCTCCTTTTCCTTCTAAGACAGAATTTCAATTATCTTCAAACCATACACTTTATTTTTATAACTTTATATACATATATTATACATATACACACATAGAGTTTTTCAATAATCCTAGAATTTGTCCATACTGTAACTGCAGTCAGAACAGTTGCACAGTTGTTGATGCCTGTGAAGCTACTTTATCTCCACATGTATTTAAGTTTCAGAATTTGACTTCACATTTATATTTGACTTTATTTTTATGTTTCAGATGAGGTTACTTTCCACTGAAACACAGTAGTTTTACTACACAACCTGGAAAGAGGTAACCAAAAATCCAAAGCTGTATTTCATTTGTTACTCTACCTCATAACATTCTCTGAGCAACTTTTGAAACCTGACTTGCACGTACTGTACCACACGCAGCCATGGGTGTGCAACACATGGTACTGAAGAACAAACACCAATTTGAGATACTTTCTGCCCAAGAACGGGCTTATTACCAAGAAGCATGAACTCAAGAACATACACAGCATCCAGGAGAGAAGGAGATGTTTTTGCTTCCCAAATAATCAGCTTGTGGAAGAAAAGGTACATGAGAAGAGAGCAAGTCTCGTTCCTCGGTGTGTTGGGAATTGATTCATAAAAACAATTTAGGATTTAAAGTTATTTTCAAATAGCTCTCGAAATCTAATATTCTCTGTTCAGATTTTGGGGGTGAGGATGAAGAATGAGCAGAAATTATGTTCAATGTGATTTAAGTAATAGGGAGATTACAAATGTAATGCCTCTATGGAAAGGTCTGTAAGTGTTATGGAAGAGATCTTGCAGGTCCACGTGGACATTGGAGATGGAAGGGAAAAAAAAACAAACACAGTATTAAAAGAGACTGTAAAGAATGAGATAAGGGAAAACTGAGCACTAGAAAGAGCTGGCAGGTCTTACAATAAATTGAGATCTATTCAAAGGTGCTCTATAGTACTCCTGTCAGCATTTGTGACATGAAAGAAATTCTAAAAGCCATGCACAGTGTGTTGTAAGTCTGTGTTGTCCTTCAGAATGATGGGATTAGAGATGCAGGAAGAGGAACAGCCTCCTAGTCAAGGTTCATCTGCTATACAATGCACACCTACGTTATAAAAGCACACATAGGCAAGTATTCAAAAGAAAAAAACCCACTACTGCAAGGAATTACTCATTCATTACTCCTTATTAACTGTGATTCCACCTAAAATAATTTACTAACTTCAAGCCACAAATCTACACACAGTAGCCATAATCACAATGGGCCACCTACAAAGTTACACGAATTACTGGCCTCAGTTACTAAAGTCATATTTTTAGAAGAATTACACAAGTTTCAGAAGAATTCCAGGCAAGTAAAGATTAGTTAGCTTCATACCACATAAAGGACATTAATGAAAACTACTTTTAAGAGTACATTTATTATTATATATACTGGAAAATCAGTGCAACTTTTGGACAGAGAGGCTGTGTCTCAAAAATTTCCTGGAGTTCTCTGAAGCAATCAGTAAGTAAATGATGACTGATGCAATGTACCTGGACTTTGAATGGGCACCTACCCTTCCTTATGAAAGGGAAAAGAATTACATTGCTACAGGGCAAGAGGAAAAGTCCTCAGGAGAGATAAGTTAAAAGCACAAAACAGCCAAATGAGGATCACAGAAAGCTGCGCCAGCACGTGTGGTGTCTGACACAAACAATCTGGAAAAGGGTGAACAGTAAACTGTCAAAAGTTTGTCAGATGGTATTAAATTATTTAAGATACCCAAGAAAGACTGACTGAAGAACTTCTCAGGAACTCAACGATAGTGAGTAGCTTGACAACAAAAGACAGGTGAAGATCAGCATTAAAAAATGCCAAGTGATGCAGAGGGGAAGAAGATACAGTGAGCTGACCATGAAGATTCAGAAACAGAATGATATTACAGCTTTACAGATGATGAAACTTACTCACATCCTCTGCACTAAGCATTGGTCAAAAGGCAAGTCAATGTTAGATTTTATACAAAAAAAAATCAGAAATTATCTAGTGATGTTATCATAAACTCACACAAACTCATATCCTGAGTAGGGCATGCAGATCTGAAAGTTCAAAACAAACCAAAGGAGAAAGATTTTTCCACACAAGATGCAGCCATGGTGGGAAAGACAGAGCTGTCACATAAGCTGATGGTTTACACTTCTTCAAGAAACAACTGCACAAATTCAAAGACTTCCAAGCCAGTCAAACTGCTGATGGGAGGGTATTCTGGGGAGATATCAGTGTTTATTGCCCAGCGTTTTACTCTGAACACCCCCCACAGACAGGCATCAGAAACCCGGGTGACTCAGAAACCTGGTAGTAAATTACATTATGTAATATTTGGCATTAGCAATACTGTCCAATTATATTTTTGGATGATCATATCTATTCAGCAGAATGACATCTGTCTAAAGTTTAGTTATAATTCATATTTAGTAACAGACACATGGCAATATGAATGTCTTTTTTACCTACAAGAAAACTGAACAGAGGGTAAACAAACTTTTCCTAAAGGAAAGCCACACTGACCTCCCCAACAGTCATTGTGGCCATGGGATATTCAGTATTTCTGACTCTCTGGCACTATGGTTTTGAAAAGTCACAGTATCATAAGTAAAAGCTGTGATGTGTGTTATTATGCTATCTCCCAGTTCAAGCAGTGTTCCAGAACATCTGGAATGGACATTACATGCCCACCCCTTCCCTTTTGATCCAGTGCAATTGATGATGAAATGTTGCTTTTTAACTGCCCTGTCTCAGCCATTGCTGTCTGAATAACAAATTTTTTTCCTTACCAGATGCTATTAGCAAAAGGGCTTTGGAAAGGAGAAAAACAGCACAAAATCTATGTAAGTTAGCAGATGAATAGTAATATGCAATCCATAGCTAAAGGCAAGTCTCTAGTTCTCATTCTGCCCTGCTCAGGACCACCTGGGCCAGGAAAATCCTGCACACAAACTGGGTAGAGGACAGCAGAACACAAGAAGGAAGTGTGCAACCCTTCCCTTTACTTTTTGTCCTGCACAATCATTCTTTATCATTGTCAAGAACAGGATGCTGGGCTAGATGAAGCACTTAGATATCTGATTTATTACAACTGTTCTTACAGTACGTTAAAAAGGCATAAAAAAAAAAGAATAATTTCATACATAAAATGGAAACAGAAAATTAATGTTAAAATATTGCTTGTTGATATGTAGCTGAACATTCTAAATATTAGTTTTGTCATAATGTTTGAAGTCCAACTCTTTTGAACAAAAAACTACACAAATTAAACACTAATTAAACCAATTTCTGAATACAAAATTCACAAATTTACATTATCTCCAAGAATAACATGTTCAAATTATTTACCTCCTTTTGATCAAGCTGCAGAGAAGATTTTATCAAATCACGAAGAGCAGTAAGCTGTTTCTTTTCTTCATCTTGTGTCTGCTTTATCTATGAAAAGAGATTGCCATTACATGCTTGCTGGATGCAATTTTAATTTTTTATGCAATTCAATATACCATTTTAGATGTCCTGAACAACCAGCTTAATTATTCTGTGTTTTAGTAATAGTTGTGTTTATTTTCATGGACCAGTTCGTTCTTATATATTCAACTTCTATGCATGTGCTGCTTGAAAAGCAAATTAAAATGAATATACAACTCCACATGCATTTTGTTTGTTCTGTTACATTTTAATTCCTCACTATATCTAATGCAACTAAATTAGCCCCTGAAATATTAAATAACTTCAATAAATTTGACAGATTACTTAAGGAATGAAAATACAGTTTAATTTAGCAACCAATGACAATAGCAAATGGGATTATTGAAATTCTGATTATAGAATACAAAAACACTTGGGTGACAAGTGGGCTTTGATTCCATGTTATTACTTTTCTTCAATGAACATCACAAATTAATTCATTTAAAAACCCTGGTGCTATCATCAAGTAATTTGGTTTTACAGAGTGGAAATTATACTAAAATTAATGCTAATAATATAAGCTGATTCCAATATTCACACTTTTAAGTAGTTTTATCTTAATATGTCATTGACTTAGTAGTAGAATGAAAACTACTTTTCCTAATAGCTCTAAAAGCTGCATATGAAGTTTAACAGTCAAGGTTCTTTTTCCTCATCTAGCTATGTTCAGTTTCAAATAACACACTTTTCCTTTATAAGATGCAAATAAAATACAAACTCTTGTACTTATATTTAAAATGTACTTCTAGAAACAAAACATTTTTATTTTCAGTCATGAAAGTACTTGTAAGTAAACTTACATTATATAAGTCAGCAGCCAACTTTTCAATATATTGTTTAAGTTTATCAGCTGTTTTCAAGCCATCTTGGAAGAAACTGGAATGAAAAATACCTGTGATTTCTCAAGAATACATCTAATTCACAACACAAATTCACAGCACAGATTGTCTTGTGGAGAAAGAGAGCAAAGCCAATACAACATATCCAGCTCCTTCCATGCTCAAAATCAAACAAAACAATGAAACCACCAAAAAGCCCAACAAAAGAACCCCTTCCTAGTAGTTTAAAGTAGAGGATCTTTTAACAGTGGAGATACACCATTGTGACTTTAACAAGTATCAAATTAGAGAGAGAGTATATCTTAGCCTATTTCTATCACTGCTAACCAACATGTTTCTCCCTCAGTAATTTTGAAAATATTTTTCCTGTATTTAACTTAAGTTCCTGTGTGTTTGCCTTTGTGGTTCTACTGATGACAAGGTCATATCTTACCAGTTTCACCTCAAGGAAACCCCAAAAAATTACTGGCTTTCTCAATGGTTTTAAAATTTACATAGAAGACTAAAAACTATTAAGCAGAATAACCAAGATATTTATAGAAATGCATTCTCAATCTATGCCTCAGGAACTAAAACTAATTTTGTAAGCAACATGCAAAGTTTTCCTTTGGCCTCTTTCTCCATCACTGCCCTGCTCCACTAACTCACTCTCACACTCCCTAGTGGAAGTCTACAGTCTCATAAGATGAAGATGCAGACAGGTGGCAGATCACATTTATGAAAAAAATTCTGATACGTTCAAACAAAGGGAAACAAAAACTTGTGTAAAAAAGAAAGATGTAGCTAAAGCTTAAAGCATCGCAGCACTTACTTGCATTGTGCATGATAATACTTAATGAGGTTCTGCAGAAGGTCCACACCCTTTTTGGTCTTGATTTCATTAACCTTAATAAGATACTGTATAGACAATGGAAAACGTTGACAATCATGTATCACAACCTTCAACAGTTTTCAAACAATAAAACATAATTTGCTCAATGAATTAAACTCTCTCTGTGTTTAACCTGGGTGTTGACTCATAAACTGCCAGTCCGCCATTGCTAAACAAACTATAAAACAGGTAACAGTTTATTTGGCCATTCCTTAAAAATTCAAAGACCCCAAAACATACAGCAAGTTCAGGAAAAAGCTTCAGCCTCTACAATTGACTAAAGATTTCCCTTTTTTAATGATACTATAGTAATCATTGGAATATTATAAAAGTATAAACACGGTGCAATTTAAAGTAGTCACCACTAAAATTTAATAGAAAAGAACTATTAATATAAAAATTCAGTTTTATATCATTTATCATTTTACTAGAAATTTTACAAGGCTACAGAAAGCATGTTGTAAGAAAGCTATGAAAATACTCCTGAGTAAAAACATGATAAAATAAGAAATATTTCCATACTGTATTTTCAGCCCAAGAGCCTTCCCACAATTATCTAAAAACAAGGAAAAGGAATAAAACAAAAAGAAGCCAAGTTTTGTACAAGATTCACTAAAATAATTATCTTTATATTGCTGAACTATCTCACATTAAAATAATTTCCTGCCTCCACCCCCATTAAATGACAAAGCAGATTTCATCACCTTCAAGTAAGGCCCACAAAGTCTGCTAATAATAAGTTATGGTGTTGCAATTAAAAACTGGAACTTGTTGCTTACTTCACACATCTGTAGCTGAAACAGCCGCCTTTCCTTCTCCATTTCCTCTGCTATCTCAGCTCCTGTTATTTCAGTTCTTATCATCCCATGCTGTTTTGCATGTTCTCTTTTTTCCTTTTCAATCTTTGTGCTGAAATTTTAATTAGAAAATATTTTAGAGAATTCCTTCTACTAGAATGTGGATCTAGCATTATTTAGGGGAAAAATAATTATTAAGAAGTATTAAAGAAGCCATTCTGAAGGTTAGTTCCTCTACTAAATCCTATATATTTTAAGTCTCCAGGAGTAATAGTCATGAAACTGCCCTTCAACTCTATTCTCGAGTTTGTATGCTACTTGGGGAAAAAAATAAATAATTATATCATTCTTTTCGTATGATGTGCTCTACAGCCTCCATCTCTGTATACTGCAGTGTAAAACATACATTTAAGAAACTACTGACCCGGCCAGAAAATGACAGAATAAATTAAATAAGTTTCATGCTTATAAGGCAAGAATGAAGATAAACAATAAGGTAGCATATGAAGTTTAGTACCTACTCTGAATGACACAACACCCAGTCGTTATATTTTCAGAGAAAGCCAACACTGACATCTTGAAACAGTGAAATGTAAATATGGAACTAAAGCCATCCTGAGACCTTAATTAGAGCTTGACTGTGTTGCTGTCCTTACATATCTACTCTGCAGATTAACTGAATGCCCCATTTTTAACAAACTTAAAGAGTAGAAAAATCTCAGTATTTTTCTGGTTTCTTTAAAAATAAAACAAAATACTCTCTAGGAGTCTTTTGGAGACAAATAAACACTGGATCTGCCCTCCTATAAAACGTGTGACAAAGCACTGTTTGTTTATGAGACTACCAGATTTTGCCAGTGGAAAAAAAAAATTAAAAAGAATGAAGCTATTTCTTTTTAATCCCTGCTTTTCTCCAGCTAAGAAAAGCTTCATGTCTTTACATAAAACAAAGTACTTTTTAGCACTGTGCCTCTGAACTGGAAACGATATTTGGTCTTGAGCAAATTCTATAAAATGGGGTTCCTAGAGAAATTTAAGGGACATATCCTTCTTGGTATTAATAAACCCAAGTGAAATTTGCTCACATGAGAAAAAAAAATAGCAACAAGACAACATGCATCTTTCTGTAAACTTTCCAAATTCAGAACAGAATCCTACAGATGATTCCATGTATTAGGCCTGGATGTGATACTTCTGCCTCCTCAGTTCTGTTTAATGGCATTTGGCATAAATAGGCGGGCAAAGACATCCCTAATTTTATATATAGCAATCACAGAGGCAGAAATATATTTTTTTGTTGTCTATAAAAAACTTTTCAATATCTTTGCAAAATATGCAAAGTATCCGTGAGAACCTAAGGACTAAAAGGCAATTAAAAAAACAATTCTGCGTCTACATCTGAATGCTGAATGCATTCTGAAACCAGAAGTTACTATTTGTAGGTAAGACAATTATGCCAATAATAAATATTTCATCAGTTCTTAATGGCCTGAGCTTTTCTTTCACCACTTTTTTTTACCTTCTGGATAGATATAAATGAAACAATGCTAATTGTAGGATTAAAAAGAGAAATAAATGTCAGGATAAAAAGAAATATTAACTCCTGAGAGCTCTTTAATTCTGGTAAAACGATTGCCCATAGTGTCCCTGACAGCATTCTGAACCATTCCACTAACAGTTTTGCAACTATGATACTACTTGCTTCCAACCTTCTGCATTTATAAATCGTTCTTTACCGATTATTACAAAAAATAGGGATCAGAGCAAGAAAATATTTTTAAAACCGCAGATATTTTAGTAGTCACAACAGCTGCACTAAAATTCTTGTGTCTCAAAAATATACAGCTCAGAAACACAGGACAACATCTAAACCTCATAATTATTACTACAGACAGATTTTATGTATATGACCATAAGAATATAAAAATGCCATTGGAAACCTCCACAACTCACTTTACAATGTTCATTATCTAAGCATTAAGTACATTAAGTATCTTCTTTATAGCAAAGAAACATTGGGCAGTCATTTAACTACTTCACTGAGCATATAAAAATATTGTCTATTAGATCAGAAGAGAGGTCCACAGAAGAGATGCCTTGCTTAGCCATGTTTACATCCATAGATACAGTACAGAGTTTGGGTCCCACAGGGAAATGTAAAAATAAAATTAAAAAAAATATTAAGAAGTCAGAGAAAAATACTTACAATTTGGTTTCATAATCCTTCCAGGCTTTGTCAAAAGGCTTCTTGAGGTCCTTAGGAAACAGAAAATTTTCTTAGAACATTTTTAGAACTTTGTCTTCACAGTTATCAAGATATAAATAGGAACAAAAATACTGTTTTAAAACTTTTTAGACAGCAATTGGAAAAAATATTGGGTTTGAGTCTTGTAAAGTATTGCCTTCCTGTGCACATTAACACGGGAATTTACAATGAAATTTTTGAGAAGCATGGCAGTCATACCAATTTTGTTCTTTGGACTAAATACAGAATATTAATGAATATCAACATAAGAAATAATCTCCTAAGTGAAAGGCAAACAGTCACAAGACCGCTGAACCTGAAATAAAAACTGGTTTTCAACACTTACCCCTTTAACACCTTTTAAGTCTCCTTTTAAGAGAGAATCCAAAGTGAAAATAACATTGTGGCTTAAACCCTGGAGCTAAAAACAAAAACATTATCATTCAAAATGTTTTATTATGATCTTATCAAACTACTTCCAACAAATCTTTGAACTCCACTAATCATGTTGCAACCACCTCAACATTTCTGAATTAATAGTAAATCCAAATTTGGGAAAAATTAATAAATATTTGCTTGCATCTGGCATAGAAGCATTTTAATTAATGTTTACTTAAGTAAGGTAACATAAACCCAGAATTTTACAAATAGCACATAAGTAAAGTTCTGAAAGCACATTAAGGTAATATTGAGTCTCTCAAAGCAAACATTTGAATACAAATGTCTCCTATTGCCACCTGAGTAAGAAGCAAGGACCTGCTGTGCCACAGGCAGGCAACACACAAAGCACGTGTTAATTCAGCAATGAACAAAAGGAGCCAAGAGAGTCACCAGCTCTTTGGATATCCCCAACTACTTGGGAACACTGCTCATTTCCTTGTCCATTGTGCAAATCTGACATCTCCTAAAACTCATGAGTTTAAATTTCACCCCATGGAGTCCATGCCTATTTGATTACCAACGAGAATATCAAGACAACCACCCAAACAGGTTCTCCAGGTCTTGTGCTACACTCCAACTCCTCATATATTCACAAGACATTGTAGCTTTTTATCATTTTTCCAGCTGTATCCATTAAAGTCAACCAATTCAAGCCACTAATACTTGGCTTGACATTACTGAACAGTAGCCAGCTAGTGTGTCAGCTAGAGAAAAAGACAAAAAAACCAAAGCTAAATAGCAGTGTATTACTCCAATGTGGTAAGGATTTGGAATCTTTTCTTACATCACTGAAGACTTGATAAAACAGTAGCCCAAATGAATTGGAAACACATCTGATAAAGCAAAACAGTCTCATACATAGAGCAAAATAAAGGGAAAAAACCCTTAAAAAATGGAAACACATATGACAGTTTGGTGACGGTTGTGAACAAATGATAATTTGCCTACAAAGATTAGCTGAGGACATTTACAGGAAAGAGAGGTGGAGGAAAACAAGTTTTAAACACTTGGAAAAAGGCAAAGCACCATGCAAATTTTCAAAAGAAGTAATCTGCTAGTGCTACAAATGTTCTTCCAAAATCGCATTTAGAGCAATTTAAAGATACTGACACACTCAGTTTCATATACATAGGTCTTCATACAGCTCTTTATTGCACTTTTATAATGAATTACTGCATAAAGAATTAAACCTGGAATGGGAAAGGAGGTAGAAGTAAAAAACCAGAAACTGATTCTGATGGGACACTCAAGAGTTTGCTGAAAACATACACCAGTGTTGGCAATGGTCAATCCCAATGCATTACCTTTACAAAATGTGTGTCATTCTTATTAACAACAATTATTTAACAACTATTATATTCATAGATGTTGAGTTTTAGAAATTTTATTTACTGATAACATGCACAGTTTATAGTAAAAACTGCATTGACCTTGTTAAAATTATAAAGGGACATGCTTATTCTTGCCCTTATGTGCTGAGCAATCATTACAAAATTATACTTTCCAGAAGTTGTGTATGTAATACAAGTTGCGGGTTTTACTTCATACTAAGCAAATATCACTCTGAAAGTAATCACTCTATAATTGACAGAGAAGAAAATAAGTTGTTCTGTACCCTCGTTCTCATGAAATACCCCTAAGATCAAAAGTCATAGGAGAATTTTAATGAATCGTAAGTGAAGTTCAAAGATTTAACAAAAAGGATCCAAATTTTTGAAGCATTTTTTAATTGTCTACTGTGTAGCTCTAGTCCTTATACATCTTTCTGTATTTGAAGAACATTCATTATTTTACCTTTATTAAACAAGGCATCAACAACTTGCTCTAGGTAAAAAAAAAAAAAAAGCCTATTAGTCTGCCATTCATCTTAATACATCCGACCATTTTTCCAATTAATTTTATTAATATAACCCTCAGCACCTAGTGTAGGGCTTTATCAGAGACATTACAGAGTCCTACTCTAAACTGTTTTTTCAATGGACCTCAACTTCTATTTTGATATGATAAATATATTTTTCTTTCAGTATAATTGTATTAAACAGAATGATGCCTAGGAGGAACAAAGCAGAATTTTCTATCTCAGAGAGAAGCAAGGAGAAAAGTAAGTGGTTTTAAAGTGCTTAGACAGTTGTAAAATAAGTCTGTTGTCTATTTGAGACTGCTGAATGAAGTAAATTAGTGAATAGCCTATTTTAAATCCTGTCAAAAAGAATTCAGATAGATAATTTTTCATAACCTAGCTGAAATAGTCTAATGTTGTTTTGAGTAAGTGTGGCTTCTTAAATTAAACATGCTTTTTCCACTTGATCAGCCCTATTTTAAATGATTTAATCAACCTTTGTGTCTTGTTTGCTACTTGAAATAAGTTTAAAATTTTATGTGGATGCCCAGCAAGGAGTGGCAAGGTCCAGAAAGCTTCCATAAACTTGAGTTCTAGTCCCAAACTGTCCTTAAATTGCTTTAATTCACATTCACTTACTTTTAATGGTGTGCTAAATTTAAAGAAGGTCAAAATAACCCAGAACAACAGAAGTCTCTACAGAGGGAAGCAGAAGACTGAGCCTTGGGCAACTGTCAAAGCCAGGGAACTTTGCTGCACGGACCTTTGGTGTGACCTACAGCAGTTACGGTGTGTTAGGGACTCTAGGAAAGGAAGCCCGTAATATCACTTATACTTCACACACTAAATAATGCTTGGAAATAAGCCCAACTACAAGAAAAATTTAAAATTAAAGTTACAACTTGCTGAATGTAAGAGCTCTGAAGTCCATGAAACATGATTTCACTAGAAAAGTGGCTTCATTACTTTCAGTGTACAAAGATATTTGCTATGACCATAGTTTTATTACCCAGTTTTCAGAAAAAAAAGGCCTAAGACAAACTAAATAAGACAAACCTTTAAACCATCTTCAAAACCCTAGTATTTAAGCAATGGCTGCTTTATATACCACAGCGACAATGGACTGTTAACACCATTTAATTGTGCTCCTCAAACTGTTATTTTTCTTCCAAAAAGTGAACGTTTCTCTTTTCATGGTAAAGCAAACAGCCGTAACTAATGATACTATATTTTTAACTGGAAAGACTTCAAGTCTGGGGATGATTTAAAATTAAGGTCCATGAGATATATAACACCATCAATCACTTGAGAATGATGACTCAAGTGATGTCTCAACATTAACATTTTTCTTCTTAACTGCCAATTAACAATCAAACACAGAAAGTGTGTAATAACACCCTTTAGAGACCACCTCTGCAGAAATTGTTGTGTTGGTTTTTGAAAAAAACCTGAAAGCATGTCAAAAATTATCATTACTCATCAAAATCATGCAGTTGTATTGTACTTTATTTTGAAACAGGTTAAAAGTTAAGAAAGTTTGAAACTCCTCACCAGGTTCTTCAACAGTGTTGATAATTCTTTTGTAAGTGTGGAAAATTTTACAAAAGCTGTGCCAAGATCTGGATTATCCCGACTTAAAAAATTACTTCCAAATTTATCTAGTACTTGTGCATAGTTTTCTTCATTTTGAACATGATCTGCAAAGAAAAATCGAAAGTCAGAAGGTTTTTGCAATCAAGTATAATTTCATGCTTACTGCAGCTTAGTAACAAACAAACTAACAGTCCTTTGAAAAAAGTCAAGTCAATACATGTACTGAAAATTAAAATAATTTTAAGATTAAACAGAACTATTTAGCAATAGACATATATATATGCTGCTTTTAAATCAGCAAGTTGAATTTGTAATATAGCAAAGAAGAAAGCTCTGTACTTATTAACAAAGTAATCAGATCAATAATACAGTAATGAAACAATATAAGCACATGCTCATTTTGTAAAGAACATTGGAATTTATAGCTGCCTACTACAGGAACTTTTATGCATACATGAACTTTTTTTTTTAAAAATCTTAGTCACCTTTACAGAACAAAAAAGTCAAAAGTATCACAAATAAAAGCAAGGAACTCAAGTCTGAATCTGACTTCAAGTTCAAGAGAAGAAACATCTTACAGACAAAGATTCCCTTTTCACCAGCTTTGTAAAACTGGATAATGGAATGTGTATTGGTACACAGCCAATGCCTTGCTTTAATGTATTTAATAGCAAACTGCACATACAGACAGGTCAGAGCCAAGAAGATGAGATTGAAGCCAGTGAAAGCGAGAAAAATCCTTGACTCAAAGATGAATTAGAGACCATTCTGTCTGAAATGTCTTACTTGCTTCTATTTATTTTCCTTTCTGGCATGTGTTTGCATAATTTTTGTTACTTCCAGTTTAGCATCTTTAAACAGAAAATTTACCTCTACAGCCCTTTGGGACAGACTTTATCGCCTTCATCTCTCTTAGAGGATATTACTGGTATTAATTAAATCAATATTTCACTTTAATGAGTTTCCTAGTCTTACGATGTGGGCTTTTTTCTGCAAACCACAAACACAAAACCACAGAGCTCTAGCACAGGTTCTGTGCAAAGAAAGGGAGTAAGGGAAAGAGAGTATAGTTGCCAGTAGGTACCATGTTTTTTCGCAAAAGATCTGCAAGTTTTATTTTATTCAAGTTGTCATATTGCCTGAGAACATCTGAATTACAAGCTATGGTTCGAAACACAGAAGAAAAAAAAAAGTAAGTTTCAAAGAAGGCTCATGCATAATATCTCACAATGCACAAATCTATTTTGACATTAACAAAATGCTTATGAAGAGTTAAACAATAATACTTCTAAGGTATTGCAGACACTCAAACAACAGGGCACTAAGGCTCCAACAAAAATATGACAAAATCTGTTAAATGAAAAAAAAAAATGCACAATCCTTATTTACCAATACCAAGCCCCAAAACCCACGTATCACACCAGCCACATTTTAAAAATCAGACATTAATACTGAGGCTTTCAAAAGGCCAAGTATTTAATCATATGTTAATACAGAGTTGTAATTCAAGCAGTATGTTATTAAGAAAACTGTTCTAAAAACATACAGTTTTAATCAAATAGCTTAGCACTGAACTCAAGGAAACCACCACATAACAATAAAGTATGCATTTTCTTTTGATGTAAAAGCTGTTGCATAAATATACACAGAGGACTTTATCTATGAAGGAGCTTTACTTTATGCAGTCCTGAGCGAGTAAAGCTCAAGTGTATCCAGCTGTGCTGAAGGAAAAGGAAGGCTAGTGGAAGGTCAGAAAGAACTCTGCTAGATCATGGAATCCCTGTCCTTGCCTGTGAAGCCCTTCTCACCCCACAGTATTTCCTAGCATTTTGATTTTAAGCCCTGTGTTATTTCATAGAGAATTTTAAAAACTGGTTTTGTAAAGAGACTGAAAAAGAGCTGAAGAAGCCTGTTTCCTTTATCTGTGGAAAGGCAAAAGAAATTCCCGTCCAGAAAGAGGAAGCAGGAAGCAGATCATTGCCCTACAACAATAGAGAGGAAATTCTCACAAATCCCTGATTACAAATCACCTAAATCTAGAAATGTGGCTTTGATTGTGATGTAAAAGGAATACTTCTGTATTTACCTCTCTAATTACCACACATATGCACACAAAATGCAAGTACTCTGTAAGAATAAGAAATGTTCCATTTCTACATTAATATAAATGTAAATCTTGTTAAAGGAGATGAAATATTTTCTATTGAGGAGGTAAGGCAGTTCCCTATTTGACCTTAAATGCACATAGCTGAAAAATTAAATCTGCAATGTAGCCTACGCTAAAATATGAAATGTGAAACCCAACATGCTGAGAGCAAAGAGCCTCTTTTAATCTCACTGTAGGTGCCTCATGCAAACTCAGAAATTTCTTCCTAGTGTTCTAATAGACTTTCCTTTGCATACAGAAAGCTGTAATGGGCACGACAATATTTATTGCCTAAGATACAAGTCTTCACACACAGGACTTTAATAAAGCCGAGAGCGAGACAGGATCACGGAGAGCAGTATATACAGGGAATTAGGTTTGCCTTCCAGAACTGGCTCATGTCTTTTCAATATCATAAGCAATGCTCAGCACTGTGATGAAAATAGAACAGCTTCCCCAGACACACATCCTGCTCCTTCAGCAGCTCCCTGAGACGTGCCAGAATCACGCACAATTACGGATGGGCTCCGCACCCACTGACAAAGGCAGCTCGCTCCAAACGGGCCTTACTAATCATTCCTTTCCCAAGGGATCTGGCAAGGCCACCAGCACCTGAGCCCATGCTGAGAACCTCACTAGAGCACAGCAGATGTGGTATAAAGCAACACACTGGGCTGGATACAGTGGTATTTTCTGAGCTGAAAGCTGTGCATCTCCTCTTCACCACAATCCACACCTCCAACTCTGAGCAACGTTCAGCACAGAATTTACCTCTGTTTTGAGAAAACCCTACTGGGGCCCAGTGCACGACAATGCTGTGGCAGCTCTTACTTCTGTGCTTGAACATGTATATTGAGGAAATGTTAAGTGTTAAGAGGAAGTAACAGGAATGCCTCTGAAGATGCAGATCCAAGCAGCTAAGGAAGGAACGACAGATTTTTGCTGCACAGCAGAAGTTGCCAGAAGCAGGGAGCGTGGGTGCTCTGAGCTCTGTGGAGGCACAGGCTGAAGGACTCCCAGGGCTGAATCCCACCTTGCTCTGCATTCCCAGGCAATCACCTGCAGTTGTCTATGCCTAAAGTCACATTGTGGTAAACTTTTTGCAAAATGAACACAGAAGGCTTAAATCAGGTTCCCAAAACATATAAAGAATTGGTACTCTGTCACTGGAACCCACAGCTTTCTTTAAGTACTATATTTATTTCCCACTCAAAAGTTACCAGAATTTTAGCATATGCTTCTGAACCTAGTGAAATTCCTGTCTACTTGTGCATAATAAATAAGGGAACAGAGGTACAAATACCATGAAGAGAAGTTAAAGGACAGCCTTTACATGCTGGAGCTAGAAAACATCACTACTATTTAAAGCCTTAAAATTTCCTTTCTCTACAACACTTTTGTTCAGATGTATTACCCAGCAAACAATGAAGAATAAAAAAACAAAAAAATTGAATAGTTTACAGAAGAAAAATGCAAAAACACTACTCTATTCTGTCACTGATGACATTTTAATTACTTGCAAAGAAACCTGAAGAATGTCTAAATTACTGAGAATTATTTCCGCATATCTGGTTAAGTTAAAAAAATATAAAAATCATGTTTTAGAATTTTAATCAACTTCAAACTATTTTTATGCTGCACTTATAAAACAGCTTTGTTCTATGCGTGGCCAGAGGAAAAATAACCAAGGTCAGAGCCAAGCTGCACTTATGAATGAAAGATGACTCAGAAAGGCTTTAGAAAAGCAAGAAAGCTAGCAAGGTTAAAAAGGATGGCAGAAATTATCTGAAATAAGAATATATCCTTTCTCATTTCATCCTTCACAAAGCTGAAATCTAATGAAAAAACTTATAGAAAAAAAATTATTTGACCACCATACAATCATCTGAACTTGATAAAAATAACACCTTCTGGAATTAGACTGTTCAAGGGAAAAGTAATGAAAGTCTCTTTCAAAGATTTCCAGAGTTAGGAGTATCTCACTGACCCTACCAAGTTCTCTAGATCATCACGGTATAAGGGCACTGAGAGATAAGCCATCCCAGAAAAATAAATTACTTCTTTTTGCTTCTCTGTTCATCTCTGACATGCTTGAAGAAGTTCTCATTGAAGAATTTTCGTTCTTCTCTGCTTCAGAGGATTTATATAAAATCTAATGGTAGAATTCTTAAAATTTGGTCAAATGAGCAATGGCAAGTCACTTAGACCACGTACAAAAGAATAAAATAGGCAAACTATACAGTTGTAAAACAAGGCCTCTTATTTATAACAACCTCAAGACTACAGAAAGAGTGATAGGCAAATATAAAACCTGTATTTAGTAAGCTCCAGAGAGAACTGAAAATTCAAGTATGTACCACCAGCAATATTGCTTATATATTCCTCAGGCAATTTGTAGAAACTACAGTGCAGAACAGACTTGGCAGACGTGGATAAATACAAAATGCTGAACAAAAAACATGGGTTTTATAAAAACAAAATTTCATTTCAAAAAACTCCCACCTCCAGGGGATCAACAAGCACATGGGGAGAAGAAGTACACATTAAATTATTTGTTTTCTGAGAAGTTCTATCCCTAAAAGGAACTAAGCAAATTAAGAGGGATGAGCCTCACAAGGAGGAAAGACATGCAAAAAACAAACAAACCACGTGTGCAGGAAAGGAAAGAATAAAGAGTTAATTTTCTCAACACAGGGAGATCACCAGTGAATTCCTGTTTGAAACACTGATAAGGGCCACATCGTTTAATAACATATAAATAAGCTAGGAAATTACATTAATACTGATAAACTCTGTTCTTCTTCTCCATAGAATACTATAAATTTATCTGGGCAACAGAAACAGAAGTTGACTCCCAAGGTGAGATTAATCTGTTAAAACAGACTTCTAGAATAAGGACATTCATATGGGAGCCTGGGGTCTACTCTTCCCCTTACATTCAGCATAGAAGAAGTTGCAGCTCAGCTCATACTACCATAAATGCAGAAGAAATCTCTACATACACCCACTAATAGTGCAGACTCTACAGCAACAGGCCCCCAGCAGGCAGCTCCCCAGTGAGATGAAGAATCCCATGTCGAATGGCCAATGCATGGAAGCGTGCATAGCCAGAGCAGCACATCAGGGAAAACGCTCCTAACTGTAAGGAAATTTTTGCATAACTAGATATTACAAGGAAAGGTGATGGAGCTCATCACCTTGACATTCAGCATGAAGCAAAACAAAGCTGAACATCAGAAATTATTAAGAAACACAGCATGCAATAGAGCAACATCAAAATATTGTCATAGTGGGCTTAAGCCAATGTGTGCAGTCCTGTCCCTGTTGCCCAAAAGTCACTCCTACTCTTTCCTATTTTAGAAAAAAAAAAGTCTATGCTGCCATTTTGGAGAAAGAGAGAGAAAAAGAGGAAGGATGATTAAGTGTGATGGGTTCTGTAAAAACCAAACAACAAAAAACCCCCTCAAAATCCCCAGGGCTGCTGAGTTCAGAAGAGAGATACTGTGAGTGATGGTGAAAACAACTCAATCCAGAAATCTATTTCAAGAGACGGAATTGTCCACACAATCAAGTTTGAATTCATTCACCAAAAAGTCCCCTGACTCTACTCAAGCAAGCTTTGGCACTTCAAAGCCTCTTACAAACTTTCATGTCCTAGAACCTCTAAAGCTCCCTCAGTTTCACATCAAATGAGCCATTCTGGTGGGTTTAGGCCAATACTTTGAGACACAGGCAGGGACAGTCTTCTCCTCAGGTGACTTAAGGCCTGAAGAACATGCACTGGGGAACTTTGCACAGGAGCATTTAACTAGACCGATGAAAGACTGTGAATGACAAATATCTACATTAATTCAAATTCCTTAGACAAAATGAAATGTAGAAGTCCATTAAGAAGTATCAAGCATCACAACATCATTTCTGACTCAAGGCAATTCCTGGCTTTCATGTAATTGTGAATTGAGAAAGTGTTAAACAAAATTTATTTATTTTTTAAATCACTCCATCTTTACATGGTTTTTTAATTTCCTCAAGTATCTGCTGTTGATCGTTGCAGGAGACCATGTGGACTCCTGGTCCAGCTCAGTACCTTTGGTCTTGTATGGATTTGAAATGTTTATTTCTACATTGTGCAAACTCTTTTGGTTGTATCTGGGAGTTATAGCAGGGAAGTAATGAAAAAGAGCTATTGAAAAATCTACAACAAAACTAATTGTGCAATCTACTGCTGTTACAATTCAATCCAAATGTTGTGGGAAAGGAGGTCAGAACAGATTCTCCATTAAGTTCAAGCACCATTGACATAAGACGGGTTCCTATTTATGGATACAATCCATCATGGCACAATTAAACAGCAAGCCAGACAAGAAGGAAGTGATGAGAAAAGAGGTATCCATTTGTATGTCTCACTGGATTTCATAAACAGTTCTTTCCCAAACAGTACTTTCAGAAATGAAAATAGGGAAGGGACCTTTCCAAGGGATTTCCATATATCTGTGCTGGTGTGCTTTCATTTCCACAGCAGTAGCTTTAAATGTAAACATGACAAACAGGTGAGGGATGTGCTGGAAGAGCAGAAGTCTTTGGGTGACGTTAAAGCTCTTTGTAACAGACCAGAGTCCCTTGTGGTCCATAATTCAGCACTGCAGAGGAGCAAACCAACACACCAGAGGGCTCAGCCTTCCTGAAGAATTCTGTATGAAACTGTATTGTGTCACTGTCACTGTTCAAATGCTACTTCAGGCAAAAAAACCAAACCAAAACAAAAAACTCACAAAACCAATACAACCCAAAAAATTCTAGCTATGACTTTTGGTAGACTACGAATTGGATTACTGAAGGGGGAATTTCTATTGCAGCCTGAAGAATCTTTTCTTACCAGTTCAGCTGAGAGTTCTCAAAGGAAATTATGAAACATGGGAGTTTTAAAAAAATTCTCCTAATCTAGTAATTTAAATATGGTCTAAACTTATAGCAAAGAAAATTGTAAAATAAAATTCCAATTTTGAGTTCTTAAAATGTAGTTAAAAGCTTTCTTTTGAAATATAAATATAGTCACATAATTCTTCCTTGAAATGATAAACCACAATTGATTTTACAGCTGTTTTTGGTATGTTTTACTTAAACATCAACAAAATCAACTTTCATCATTGAAGCATAAGAAAGTAGCTGGTTCAGCAACTTTCCTTTTACAAGAAAGCAAAATGAGCTTGAGTTTTAATTCTGTCACTTTACATTTATTTTTATAAGGTTTCACACGTATAACACGATTTTCATCTTGCTCTTACTAACCCCAATTTATCAGTAACTGCATGAACTGCCTCCTGCACACAGCTTTTCATTGTAGCAGAACCTATGACAGCACCATTCTGAAGAGGGAGCCAGAGGATTATGTATCATGCTTTCTTTAGCCAAAACAACTCCTACTAACTTGTATCTTTGAAACAAGACTTGTTAAAAAAAAAGGTAAAAAAATTAAAACACAGCTACCTGACTATCTCGTCTCCTTTCAAAATGTAATATAGTTCATCTTATAGTACAGCCTGACTTACATGTCTTGGCAAGAACATTATTTTTATCGCAAGACTCAAATGATAGCTAAACTCTCTAGTATCATATATATATTTCAAAACAGGCAGTGAGTACTTTCAAATGGAGAAGTTTCTTGGAGCTGAATACTTCTAAAAGCATAAAACTAAATACACATGCACCAAACACTATTCTCACTTTGCATCAGGCTTCATAGTCTACTGGGAAAACATTCATCAACTGAAATTACAGAAAAGCTAACTAAAGTATGGTGCTAGCAAACCAACATTAGTGATTGTCAAATGAGAAAAGTTAATCTAAAAGATATTAAAAATCCCAGACACTTCCATAAACACAAGTTAATGGGACAACACAGAAAATAAGAGCATTCAAAAGTAGCTCTGTATACAGAAAATATTTCCTAAACTGATTATTATTGCTAGGGAATTGGAACTGGGATTTTCCAAAATCTTGTATTTATAGCCAGAACGTTATTGGAACATGCACAGCTCTGCCACCCTATCTGTCTTTGGCACAGTTTCTAGAATTTAAGAGAAACAGAGGTAGAAGCGTTAGAGTTATAACATTTTTAAAATGTAATTTGTGTTTGATCATCATTTGTTACTGCACTCAACCTGGTTATCAATGCATATTCTAGTCAACTAACCTCTCATCAAAGTAATTACTAGAGCTCCAATAAAACATCAAAAGTGTCTTCAAACGAGCAAAATAATTATATATCTCCACTATTTTAGGTAAAAAGGGAAATATAAAATTTTGATTTTAGGTAAGAAGAGACATAACAATGTTATGAGGGGAGAGCACATGTTGACAAAATAAAAACATCTACCTGTACATATTTCTTTTTATTTATTTACTTTTTAAACTTTTAAACAAGTTCTAAATTTTATTTCACTTTTAAGTGCTTTCTCTAAATTCAGTTGAGACAGTTTTTTGTCATTTTTCTAGCTGAAGCTAACTGCTTGAAATATTACGGCAGCAGGAAAATTTACCCATGGGAATTCTCCTAGAGGCCTTTGAGAAGAAACATGAGGGTAAAAGAACTGGAGAGCAAACTAATGTGATGTATAACTGGAAGGAAAGACAGAAAATGTTTAAGTCCAAACACTCCTAAACAGATAAGCATTTCTTATGCTATGCACTTCAACAGGATAAATTGCAAACCATATCTCAAACTTGAAATAAAATGCTTCAGTTCTCATGTAAAACTGAAACAATGTCTTACCTTGCCCCGAACTATAAATTGCTTTCACAGATTTTTTCACCTTCTGTAGTGCAGTTCTGTCTTGATCCAATGCCTACAATAGCAAGAAGCAAACAAACTTTAAATATTTACTTCATTGATTGCCAGAATATACTTTAACAACTAAAAAGAAACCCACAAAATAAGTAGCTTCACAGGCTAGAAAAAACTGCAGGTACAACTTATTCAGCCTGTGGGAAGGTCTGAGGTCATTCAACCCCTTCAAGATGAATTAAAAAACTGAACTGAAAATACTCTGACAGCAGGGTAAAACAGTAGTGGCAGAGCTAGAAGAAAAACACTTTTTTAGTTTTGCAAAGGGCAAAGCATTTATTCAAATTGTATTATATTTTGGAAAAAAAAAAAGAAAACAACAAACCAACACGAAATAGAAGATGCTTCTAAACTAACCCTATAGTTTCTACTACAACTAAATTGATTGTTAACATCTATAGTTCTCCCACAGTAATAGTGTTCTAATTACAGACACAGATTATCACACTAACCTCTTGCATCAAATTCCACAACATATCTCTAAAAAGATGATGAAAAGTAGAAAATCAAAATACAGGAATAATATCTGATTTTGTGCAACATAATATAAATGAAAGGGCTATTTATAGTAATAATATTCAAATACGTATTTTCAAGATTACATCTTTTAAAATTTCAAATTTTCTGCAATAGTTCCAAAATCCAATATAAAATGTTAGTAAGTAATGATGAATTGGATTAGATTTCTAATAATGCACAGATATGTTTAAATAATTTCCTATATTTTTTCCCCATTTAGATCACAGGCAGCTTCCCATCACCCAGGTAATGCTAGATCAATAATTTCAAATTTTAATGAAACTGACATTGTTTGGCATTTTATATTCACTTTCAAATCACCAAAGACTGGAGAACTTGTACTCAGAACCACTGCCAGGACAGCAGCCCAACTGAGCATGCGAGCTGGTAGAGACCCCACCACCCCCACATCAGAATCCCTTGCAGAGCCATGTCATCCAGAAAGCTTACACTCTGGAGCTCCTGGGGCTCTGAAGATTTGGCAGATCAAGGCCCAATGTCAGCTGCTCCCAGAGCAGTGTGCAGCTCCTCACGGAGGGACAACACCAGCGACACCGAGGGAAAACTCACCCAGCAGGAAGAGCTTTCACTGTCGAAGCTGGGATTGTTTTGACAGTGAAAACTTTAGAAAACCTCAAAATACCTTCCAGTACCTAAAAAGGGGGTCTACAAGAGAGCTGGAGAGAGACTTTTTGCAAGAGCATTGAGGACAGGACAAGGGGGAATGACTTAAAACTGGAAGAGAGCAGGTTTAAGTTAGACATTAGGAAGAAATTCTTTACACTGAGGGTTGCCCAGAAAAGCTGTGACTGCCCCATCCCTGGAAGTGCTCAAGGCCAGATTGGATGCGGCTTTGAGCAACCTGGTCTAGTGGAAGGTGTCCCTGCCTGTGGCAGTGGGGACTAGACGATATTTAATTTTATTATATGATTATATTATATGATATTTAATTTTCATTCCAACCCAAGCCATTCTATGATTCTATGATTGAAGCATATTGCACTGGGCATTAAGAAGCTCCAAAAAACCACAGCAGGAGCTCCAGGCAAACTAGAGTGTTAAGCACTAGACATGGACAAGCGTGAGGGTACTGCTCTCAGGTAAGTTCCAAACACTGAGCGTTTCCATGTGTGAATGCTTACAGTAGGAATCCACACAGAGAGAAACCAATTAATATATAATAGTTCTATTTTGGAGTGGCCTAATTTTAACTATGCAAAATGTTATAGTTGAACAATACATGAAAATCTGTCTTTCTGTTCCTTAACTGAAATTGACCATCTTCTCCAATCACACAACCACTCCTGTGCCAGCTACAACCAGAATGTCTGGAACCACAGAATTTATATAAATGCTTTCTGATGCTATTTATCTCTGATTTTTTCATTTGCAGCAGAACAATGGATTCAAACACTAAGAACTGCAAACATCATTATTTCTTTTGCTCCCCAGTAAAGTAGTGGGTTTCACTTGACTTACATCTTGCCAGGAAAAGTTACCATTTTTAAATTTAATAAAATATTGGGAACTCTGTGTTCCCTTCCAAGACAGTGCACAGCAAGTGCTTCTCCTTTGATTCCTCTGCAAATGCTGTCAAAAGCTTTTGCTTCTGCCTGCCTGCTATGTCAGACAGTAGCTATCATACATTTCTACTAAAGTTCTCTCCATCTTCAATGACCAGAAAAAAATAATGATTCACTTGTCTACTGAGAGTTTGAACACAGGATAAGAATTTGAAACCAGTATTTTGAAAGACAATGGGTAACACTGATGAGATTCAGAGATAAAACTTCATACTGAGGTTTAGTATTGAAGCAAATTGGACACTCAGGAGAAAGAAACAAATACAAAAACTCCAAGAAACTTGTTCCTAAAGTTATCCATCTAAAAGACTATGACATGCAGTCTAGAAAAATCTTCCAGATTGGATTTCCTATTGAATTAGATTTAATCACTAATGTGGGAGCAGGAGGGAAGGGAACATTCATTATTTTAAAAGAGGAATCACTGAGGGTAGCAATATACAAAGATGACATCCACAGCCTGAAGGAGCCAGTGATCTAAGTCAGAATGACATCACAGGCCAATTTTGTATGTTCATATTTTCAAATACAATTTAAATGTGAACTAGTTTTTTGTAGTCCAAAACTTTAAATAAAACACACTTATATACCAGGTACACTAAAACTGTTATCTAGGGTGGTTTGGGTGGTTTTGGGTGTTGAGGTTTTTTGGTTGTTTTTGTTTTGTTTGCTTTATATAACTGGAGATAGTTTGTTTCCAAACATATTACATTCCTCTTAGATGTCTTTTGTTGGCAATTTTAGCTGCACTCTCATGCAAAGGCATTAAGTTGCATTCAATGCTCAATTCAATTATTATTACAAAGTAATATCACTTTCTAAGCATGTGAAACTAGACAGGAACAGCCCTTCCCTAGGCAGGTGGAAACATGTTTTTGCAGTATCCATTAATTTCACTTTTGAGAATTTAAAATACTAAATATTTTAACTGCCCATCATAGAAGACACAAAATCTGACCTTCCACTAAAAGTGGCATCTATTTATATTATTGAAAATTGCAATGTCTTAGAGAGCCATGAAGTCTCTGTGACAATCTCTAGGTATTCAGTTGCACTCCTTCCTACCTACTAAACCCTTCCTTACCACCACCCACTCCCAGCAAATGCTTCTTTCTTCATTTCCATGACACCATCTTGCAGGAGGCCTTTTTAAGTTCCACAGAAGAACATTTTCTTACCCTCTTATGCATTTTGGAAAGATAAATAATTTACTAAAGGTACCTGTACCATAGATTCACTGCCTTCTTGGCTGAACAAAGATTTATTCTTGAAAACGGTCATCCTGGAGACAAGCTCCACTGGATTCAAAATAATGCAAAATCAGTGTTCACAAAAAAAAAAAAAGAGGAAGTGATGGAAAAACAGGAGAAAGAAGACAAAATACTCCCCATATTTACTCCGCTTAAATAAAATAAGGAAGGAAAGCTCCATGCTCCTCATACTCAGCAGATTCTCTTTCATATGCCCTGTTGAGGTTTCATGTTGCTGCATTCCCTTATATTGAAGCTTATGCTCAAGAAGAAAATCTCCTGATCATGCAACATCAGCTCCTCTAACTAATCAGTGTGGAATCCCCCCACATAGTCACCCCAGATATAATTTGTCCTTTCTGCTAAATTATAGCTACTTTGAACCTAGCCTGCAATTTCAAACCACCAACCTAGTTTAAATCTGTACTGCTGAAGAAAGCAACGTCTCTGCTCCGTCATTCCACAGCTCTCGTGCTGGCTACACTGTGATCCAGTTCAGGAGCTGCTGTGGTGACATCAGTTCCACGAAAGCCAGGGGCTCCTTTGGAGCACTGTGGATTTATCTCACCTTCTCTCAGTGCAGTACACACCGATACACATCCACACTTACAGCTACCACTTCACATTCAGAGAAGATCCTGGTTGCAGCACCCTCCCTCTCAAGATGTGCATTTACTGGTAGCTAGCCATACCAATATAAAAACTGGAAAACTTGTCCACTTGAGGATATAAAAACAATTTAATTTTGGGGTGGAGAGAAGGTGAGTCAGCCCAATGGATGATGTCACTGGTGTAGACCACTGGGTAGCTGCATGTGCACTTTTACCAGCCTCACACAGGGCACGGATCAGGGCCAGGTCAGAAAAGCCATATGCTGACATCCCCTAATTCACACCAGTCCTCTCTGCTAGACATTTTGCACTGCTGTTCACACACAGACACTGCCTTTGTCTCTCTTCAATCCTCTAGAGCCTGATCTCTTCTGAAAGGTATTTCTATTTTGGGACCATGCTCTGTTTTAATAGATTCTAAATTTTAAACCAGAAATTATACTATAGTACAGTGTGCCAAGTGGTAGATTCTGGTTTGCTATCTATCTGTGAGGTAGCACGTTCACATTTAGATAGACCACTAATTGTTTATTTAGAACCTTGTTTCTTTTTATTCTGTATAGATAGGTATTTATGTGCATGCGTGTGCATAGATACTAATAAATATTAGAATGTATTAGCAGGTGTCCCTACCCATGGCAGGGGGCTTGGAACTAGATGATATTTAAGAACCCTTCCAACCCAAACCACTCTATGATTCTATATTTGTCTGCATGTGTACATAAAAGTCTATATACTAAAATAATACTTAATAATATTTGAGATGCTTATTGCCAATGCACATGAAAAGCATGGTTTGAGAAACACAAACCCCTTTCCTTCTACATTAACATAAAACTACTGTCCAGAAACTGATCACAAAGGTGCTTTGTAGGCATATTAAATTTAGCTTTTCTAGGAACCAGCATCAACCCAGAGGCACACATTTGCACAGAGGATGCTACTGCCCCTTCAGACCACTGGAGCTACTGAAACATCAAATACATCTTATGTACCTTGCAAACCTTTACAATTTGAAGAGGGTAAAAGCCCCACTTATTTCTGTTTCAGCCTTACAGTAATAAAAGACAAGAGTGGCTCAAGACACTGACCATCACATTAGTATGCCAGCATGTATTATTGAATATTATTAATAACTTCAAGTAGATTATTATCCAAAGGCAATGCATTTTCCAACTGGAGCAAACTGCTTGTGCTTGTATCAGAGGAAGTTTAGAATTTCACACCATTTGTAGGTTTGCCCTAAAAGATTCCATATCCTACCACAACCAGCACTCACCCACAAAAATAATATACTAGAACAGAAATGTTTTAAACCATTACAATATTTTGCACCACACAAACTCATGACAGAACCTTGAAGGTGATTAGAGCATGCACAATCTGTGCACTCATGACAAAAACCCCTCCCTCCATGTATTTTGAGAAATTATTATATTAAAAAAGTAGTCGATGTGAAATATAAAATACTTGAGGTTACACACACAAACGGGTGTAGTGAATGCTTGGTAGTCACATGCCTGCATTGTTAAATACAAGAATAATTATTTCATGGAAAACACGTGAATGATTTATTGTCTTCAAGGGACTAAAAGCAGTAAATCCTTCACTTACCAATTCACACACTTCACGAACCCTGGCACAGAAGTTACTACTGTCTATACTATAAAATATGCTTGCCCTCTGTTCAAGTCCCAGTTACAGAATCCATGGAATGAAGTAGAGCAATAGCACCTTACAAAGTTATGGCTGTTCAGCAGCACTATCAGCTTTCCTCACAATAAAATCCAAACTTTATTGGCTATACAATAAACACAGACTAGACACCTAGTAAGTTATTGCATGCCACTGAAATTGCAATAACGCAAACCCCTGTAATTTCCACAGTGAAATAAAACCAGAAGAGAAGATTAGCATCAAATGTTGGTCTCCTGTAGCTCACTCAGTCAGAAACAAGCAGATTACCAAATCCACTTAATTCTGAACACAGAGAAGTGACTCAAACGACCCTTCCTGTCCTTCCCTCTCTGCTCAGTTTATACTGGTCCTGCCAGTTACCAGTAGGAAGCTTGTTTCCAACTGTTGGTCTCAGCACACGTCTACATGACAAAAATGGGGGTGTTAAGGTGTTAAGAATTTTCTAGAGACAATCTCTTTCTGCAAAAGATAGAAACAGCATGGTCTAATTTAAACTTGTCCCAAATTACTTCAAAAAAACAAAGCGTTTCAATGAGAGGAAGCAAACTCAACACATCAACAAGCACTTATCACTGTAATGACTGCTGCCAACATCATTTCGTACACCATCATTTACCAGTTGCTCCTAAAAGAAGATAAATTAAAAGGTAACAATATTTTTAAAAACTTGTCTTTTCTCTGAAAATTGTGTTTCAGGTGTTTTAACCATAAACTAATGAAAAGGGCATCACTGATCAAATTGAGTAAATACATTTTTCCAGATATCATCTTTTTCAGGTAATGCCAAAAGTTAACACGGATCCCAGCAGCTGAACTTCCCTCACATCTGCTGTTAGCAACATGGTCTGATGCAATGCAACGCAACAGCCTCTCTCCAAAAGCTGTATACGTGACAAAAATCACCAACCTCGAGTGCTGTAAAGGTCACAATAGATGAGCAAGCTCATTTGTGTGGGCTCTAAAAAGAGCTGCAAAAATGTTAGCCACTAAATGCTCCTCCAAGAATTACGCAAATGGAAGCACAGTAGATATTGCGTGTAAAAGTGCAGTACTGCTAATTGCAATTTGTTTTGACAATTGGATCCCTCTTTGCAACCAGACTCCTACCCAGCAGCCTTTTCTGCAAGAGCAAGAATGCAGACACTAATCACTACCTATGCATGATGACTTCTGCATAAAATGAAGTTAGCATCGCGTTTTTTTCTAATGAGCATAGAGCAGATATTGGATTTTGCGTATGCTCGGACACACCTGGGAACATTTAACAATATCTTCTTCCTTTATGTTCTCAGTTGAGTTACATCAATACTTCTGTTTAACTCATTTTGTGCACAAGGTACATTTAGAGATACCTGAAAAATAAGCTAAGAGATTTGTTTTCAGATATGTTGATGACACAGATCAGATTTATTTTCTAATTTCTGTTGTGTAGGAGATGCTGAAAAGCCCACAACTAGTGACAACCCTTGAAACCATCCAGTGACAGATAAAAAATTTCCCCCATAGGCACAGACTCTGAAACAACTTCACGGGGTAGAAACTTAATTCTGGTGATAAGTATCACAGAATCAGAGAATCATAGAACATTTTGAGTTGGGAAAGAAAATCTATTTCCAACACTTCTGACATGGGCAGGACACCTTCCACTAGAACAGGTTGCTCAAAGCCCCATCCAACCTGGCTTTGAACACTTCCAGGGATGTGGCATCCACTGTTTCTCTGGGCACAACGGGGCATCCACAACTACTTAGTGTCAATATTCTTATCTTTACACTGGCAACAACATACCTTGAACTGGCTACAGCTGTTAGAACAGCCATCACTCACGATATACAAACCCATTTCTCTAATTAGTAAAGCCAAATAGTACTGAAACCTAGGACAGCAAAATCAAGGAAGAAAACTTCCCAGTTTACATGTCACTGCAGCACACCTTTGCCTATTTCTTACTCCAGCAGCTGATAAACTGGCATGATTAGTCAGGTAAAATACTGCTAAAGCTCAGAAACCAGCAAACCCATAGCCAGGCCCACAGCTCCTGCAGATGCCACTGTACACGATTCCCAGGTTGCACACCCAACTTTTGCCAACATTAAGGCTGCACAGCACTAGCAAGTGGTTGCAAAGAACATAACCAAAGAGTCTTCCTACCTTTAAATGCTCCTGTGTTTAAAAATAACTAGTGCTGTTATACTCTACCTTTTAGCAAGTCATGGCATATTGTCAATCTTTTTTCCTCTGAGTTAATCCTTCTTGTCCACATTAGCAATCTATTAAGTACTGTCTTAAATGCACAAAGGGAATGATCCTAAATTAAGAAATTTAATCAGATCTCCCTCTGTCCTTACACTGTTTACAAAGGCAAATGGAAATACATTGCTTTACGTGTGAGTTACCAAACAGTACCCTACAAAATTATATTTTCCAGCACAACTCATTGAAGATTCTTGTCATTAGAAAAACCCAGTACAAAGTGCCATTTTCATTTAGCAAAAGTCTAACCTGAAGTGCTTACATGCAAGAGACATATCTAAACACAAAAAGAATAGAACAAGATTACTTACTTTTGAGAACAATCAAACAATAAACACATCAGAAGACAGTGAACAGTTGAAGCAAGGTTTTTAAAAAGGAAGAAAAGTGAGGAGAAGATGACATGCAAACAGAACAAACACAAGCACACTCAAAAGATGTGCTAACAGACGTAGGGTTATGAGAAAGAAATGTGATTCTTAGCAACTTGAACTGGAAAAAAGCACAGAAGTCTCTGGAAAATTGTTCTGCCCACGACATCAGACTGCAAATTTCAGTAACAGGAGAGCTCTTCAGTTGCAGCAACAGAAGTAAAAAACTACAAAATATTTTTGCTCCCTCTTTACTCCTTTCTTCTTCTGAAGCCACAAAATCTTTTGCAGCAGGCTCAGCATTTAACTTTTATCCCAGTAAGTCACAGGCATTCTCTGCTCAGGGAAGGAAGATGCACTAGATCAGGACTAGTTATTCATACTGGCAGCAAAACTCTTCAAATACTGTACACAGGTTCTGTGAATGCTGTAGAAGTCAAAAGTGACACCTAGGGATAAATGCAGTGCTGGCTCCCCCAGCCACTGCCAGCCTCTCCGTTGTGTTGCAGTCACAGAGCACTCACACCTCCTGGCTCCATAAGTCCAATCAGAACTGGCATTGTTGGGATCCTCTATCAGCCAGCAGCAGAGATAGGGACGACACCAGAAACAAATCACAGTCAACCAAGTCATTTTAAAACAATACCACTATTATTAGAAATCCTTTTAAGAAAGAAAAATTGCCATGGCTGGGCAGGCAGAAAGGACATGATTTCTTACTTGAGAACAGAAACAACCATGCTCCTTCTCTCCTCCTAACTCCTGAAGAAATATTTAAATGCACACATTGATGCATGATTGCAATATTCCATTTCAGAATTATTCCATACAGAGAAAAAAAGCAAGTACATTAATACATTAATATTGTTTCATGAAAAAAAAATCATGTATTTTTTCCAAGCTGCAGATTTGAAGAGTTTCATTAGGTTTAAAAAAATACNAAAAAAAAAAAAAAAAAAAAAAAAAAAAAAAAAAAAAAAAAAAAAAAAAAAAAAAAAAAGAAGGCATTTCCAGTGCAACATAGACCCTTGAAGACTATTATAGTATTGTGGGGTACTGTTACAGCTCAGGTTCGTTCTGCTATTGGAGAGTGCAGTGATGACAGACTCAATAAGATTTCATTGCACATCATGTTAAACTTGCAACCACCACCACTTAATTATGAAATCCAGAGCTACATTCATGCAACCAGCTAAGAGTCGATCACCTTACAATGAATGCTCATTACAGGGTACAACACAGAATGACTCTGTGGGATAATAACAGGAAGAAGAATAAAATCACATCTAGAAACAATCTAAAAAATTAGCATATATTCAATTTTTTAATTGTTTTTAAGGTAAATGTAAAAATGGAAATGAGAAGTTTTGCAGTATTGAATAGGAGTTCTAATCATTGTAATCATTCTGATTACACTGTGACTAGAGAATTACAAACTGCACAAATATAGGGGTTTGTGTCCCCCCTTAAAAAAAGAAAAATAAAATCACAAGAGCAGAATTTAGATGTGAAGCATTAATTTTTAAATTTCAATGTCATGTTCTTTGGTATAAACATATTCTCTGGACATATTTAGTAGGAAAATTATAGAAATGGAAACACCATAATCAGGATAGTCAAGTCTAGTATTTTAATAAAAGCCTCATCTAAAAGCTTCCATTTTCTTCTACATTGCCTTTCAATCAACATGCAAAAATAGTATAAATGCACACTAGAAAATGAAGATGTATATCTCATCTTCTCTGTGGTACAGAAAACCAACAGACTCTAAAATCAATATAGACCAAAAAAACCTAAACCATAGATATGTGTGTAATACATATGATGTAATGATATATGCACTTAATTAGCAGAATAATTCTATCTACAACTTAACACCAGAGTAAGATCTGCTGCCTCAATATACAAGTGAAGTGAAATGAGAAGGGCTATCCAAACTAAAGCATAGACCTGTGCTTGATTAGACTCTCTAGGGTTTATTCTGGGGATGCTGGCACACATTATCACCACTTACAAACTGGTTATGCATAGAACAGAATTTCTGACTCACGTACAAATGCATAAGTGATAGCAATCAATCAAGGGTGCAAGAAGAGGGTATTTTAACACCACTGAAATCCTACAGTGCAAAGGTAGCCTTAAATTCCCCAAACAGTGTATATGACCTGATAAAGTCATTGGGACAACACAGAACACTTTCAATACAGTGCTGATTTTAAAGGTATTGTTCTAAAACCACAGTGAAACTGAGAAGAATTTGGCAGCAATTTGCAGCATTTTCGGACGCATTCTCAGTAGTTTGCAAGCAAACTGCTACTAACTTCACAGCATTTTTTAACCTAGTATTGTGTTTTGCAAGAAGAATCTCATGCTATTTCTTTTTTATTATTGTATTAGAGAACAGAAGCCCTTGGAGAATATTCTACAAATTTTCTTAATAATATTAAGCTTCAGACATAATCTATAGCTAAGATCCTAAACATAGCTAAATTACACTAGCTACAACTCTTTAAAATACTCAGACCAAAAGCATTCAAATTCCACAGATTCAAAAGCAAAAGTTAGTCAAAGAACATAACTTCTCCATATATGCAGCACTTGAAGGAGAAGGTTCAAGTTCAGTGCAGGTAGAGAAGAACACACACAATCATCCTTCTCTTCCTTAAGCTAGGGCTTAAACGCTTTTGCTAATACTTGTACTAGACACCCACAATGAATACCAAATAATTGTGCAACAAATTCTGCTGTGTTTATTTTGGTTTGTTTTTTTTTAAAGAGCAGCCTAAGGGATGAAGGCTGAAAGAACGGGGGCTATTCAGTCTGGAGAAGAGAAGGCTCTGGGATGACCTTAGAGCACCTTCCAGTACCTAAAGGTACAAAAGAGCAGGAGAGGGACTTTTTATAAGGGCACAGAGTGATAGGACAAGGGGGAATGGCTTTAAACTGAAGGAGGGTAGACTTAGATTGGATGTTAGGAAGAAATTCTTTACTGTGAGGGTAGTGATGCACTGGGGGTCAGGCCCAGAGAAGTTGTGGATGCCTGATCCCTGGAAGTGCTCAAGGCCAGTCTGGATGGGGCTTTGGGCAACCTGATCTAGTAGAAGGTGTCCCTGCCCACGGCAGGGAGGGTTGCAACTGAGTAATCTTTAAGGTCCCTTCCAACCGAAATCGTTCTGTGATTCTATAAAGACAATATATGTCACTTCAAAAGAACAGAGGTTGGCAATATCCTTCTCCAAAATAAGGAATATAATTTATGTTTCAGAATAGAGAAAGGAATTTAGGAAAGCAAATGCAAACCAGGATTGCTACCACTGGGTAACAAGAGTGCATAGACAAAGCTGATTATTACCATGTAGTTTTTCATTCTTGTATAATATGCAGCTAGAACATATAGGTTACACTTAAACACAGGAAAAAGCAATGCCACAATTTAAAACACATCCAAAAATGCAGTAATTACATAATGAAATATATTTAATCAGAACCCAAGTTATTAGTATTTTAGTCTAATTTTTTTTATTTTAACTATGGAATCCTCCCTCAAAGCACAAAATTAAGACTAATAGTAAAACCCATTAATTTATAGCAGTTATCTTAAAGTTACCTTGGTTCTCAGAAACTATTTATTTCAGTCAACTCTACATACTATATTAGCTAAACCTAATGGATGCAGCTAGTGCTTAAATAAAATTAATCTCAGACAACATCAGTCTTAAAGACAATCAAGAAGTCTCCACAATCAAGCATTAATTTTACATAAAAACTGGACAGACTAAGATACTAGAACAATAACAGATTAATAAACTGCACTATTTTAAAATCAAATAATGGCACATTAGCTCACACAAAGTAGCAAAGATGAAGCTGTGAACAGAACAGAACAGAAACTTCTGAATTTATGCAACAGTGTACTCTCTTGGCAAACACCTTAAAACTTTTATGCTAAGAGACATGACACAATGTTATCACCAATAAATGAAGTACTGGTTCATGAGCACTTTACTGAGCTAGAAAGACACTTCCTTCATTTTTACATTTCTGCAGCTTTTTCATAGTATTTTTAAATAAAAATCTAATACCTCCAAATGTAATTTAATTCAGTGGAAGCATATAAATGAAAAAGTATTTTTCTCCTTTTCCTTAGGAAGTAACAACTCTTTCACTGTTTCAGGTATCAAAAATACAATAGATTATCTTACAATATACAACAAATGTTTATGTATGGTTAAAAGATTCTCCTTAGAACACAGACTGAATCTATAGAAAAAAATGGTGAGTAATATAATGAAAATTTGGACAGGAAAGACGAAACTGTTAAGTAAACGAAGGTTAAAATCGATAGCATTCCACATTCCAGCTGGTATTTCATGATTGAAAGTAGCAGGACAACAGCCATCCCTGCAGTAGTGGAAAGTTAGAGTGGTCAGTTGCTCCACAGGACCTGAAAAACACAGTTTTCCTGTTTCCTCTCTGCCAACCACTCATTTCCACTACCTTCTTTATACCAGCACACTAGTGATCACAAAGTCAAGAAATTAGATCAGATGAAAGTTGCCTTTCTTGTTGGGTTATGGCCATCGCAAAGGGGGATGCACAACTGCACACGTGGTGGCTCTAACCCTTTCAAATGGATGCACGAACTTGCACACACAGATTAGTTTGCCCTTGTGGCCAAGAAGGCCAATGGTACCCAGGGGTGCATTAGGAGGAGCACTGGCAGGAGGTCAGGGAGGTGATCCTGCCCCTCATCTCAGCCCTGTGAGGCCTGGAGTGCTGNGGCCTCACCTGGAGTGCTGTGCCCAGTTCTGGGATCCTCAGTACAAGGCAGACATGGATGGAGCTCCTGGAGTGGGACCAGTGGAGGGCAACAAAGATGATGAAGGGACTGGAGCATCTCTCTTATGAGGAAAGGCTGAGGGAGCGGGGCCTGTTCAGCCTCAAGCAGAGATGACTGAGAGGGGCCCTCATCCACGAGAGCGTGTGGAGTCTCCATCAGTGGAGATATCCAAGAACCTTTTGGACACAATCCTGTGCAGTGGGCTCTGGGATGACTCTGCCTGAGTGGAGATGTCAGACCAGATGACCCACTGTGGTTCCTTCCAGCCTTACCCATTCTGGGATTTTGTGAAAATTGCCATGTGACCATAACCTGAGAAGACACATTATATTTTATATTTCAACTACATTAAGATCCATTCCATCTGAGCTGTATCCCTTGCAATCCACCTACTTTTGATCTGTGAAGATACATTTTGAGACTGTAAAACTTGGATGCTTAGAAAACAATGCTGTCAGAAGGCAGCAATATCCATGCATAGAGGGACTAAATTCCATCTTCTCCCTCGCCAGCAGGGGTGACTCCAGCTATAGATTTCCTTTTTTAAATCTCATATTCTTACTCTTGATTTTAGAATGGACGATTTTAGATTTTAGATTCAGAAATTCAGTCAACTATTTAAACTACAGTAACTCACTGCTGTTCCTTATGCTGTTTCTCATGATCTTCACAAGTGCATAAACCATTGCTGAAGGACAGACTGAAATTTTACATTTGCTGCCACAGAGAGTTACTGCACTTTACAATATCAATGAAGCAAAATCTGAAAAGCACTTTATGTAACTTCCAGTATGCTGTATTATTAACTTTCTAGTAACCTGGATTAAATACCTCCTGCTACTTTTATAAAAACCATCTATCCACTACACTAGACATCTCTCCAAGCAGATGGCACTTCCTCTCAGCACACTTCTCTCTTGGAGAAAGGTGGTTTTTATTAAGGGGGAATTTATTTCCAGAGGTCAGATGCTGGCCTTATAGAGCACTAAACAGAAAGAAAACAAAAAGCGGCAAAAAAAAAGTTGTAGGAAATTGACAGTAGCTTTTCTAGAAATACTTTGAACTTCCTTTCACAGAGCAGCCCCTTCAAAAGTCTCACCTCTTCCTCCTTCTTACCTGAGACAGTAAGAGCAACCCTTCAAATCTCTGCAGAGCAGCCACAGCAGGCACAAGCTTCATCTCTGAAGAGGAGCACATGGCAAGACAGAGGCCAAGCACCCTGCCTGGCCTCACAGGCCTATAAAAATCCCAAATGGCAAGGTGGGGTGGATAGCCAATGGCTGAACACAGTCTGTTCCAACATAAAGGGCAGAGGACTTTAAACAAACCAGCAGGTAGCAAATTCAAAATAAGAAAAATGGAAAAATACAGTGTTTTGCACCACATAGGGTAAGCTGTGGAACTTCTTGTGAGTCTAAAAATTACACATACTTTGAAAAATAAAGGACAAAATGGATAAAGTCATGGAAGAAAAGTTCAGTACAGCCTTTAAATATAAATTTAATACCTTTGTTCTGCCACACACTGAGCTGCATGTTACTGGAGATGGCAAGGTCACACTGGAGAAGATATCCCTACATCTCTGCCCTTTTCCTACGCTCTTCTCTTATGCTCTACTGCTGGCAATGCCAGAAAAGCTCCTAGGCTTTTATCAACTTCTGGTCTATCCCAGCACAGCTGTTCTTCCCCGCACTAACGGCATTTCTGTTATGTAAGCTGTAACAAGAAGGAATTCACCAGTAGATAACCATATATGCACAATATCAAGCCTAGACAAATCACAGCAAAAAAAATGGAAAAAAATCCCCCCAAAGCACTCTAGCATATTAGGACAAATATTCCTCTTCAGATCTGAGAATCAGCTATCATTGCAAACCCTCAAAGAGTTATTTACATATAGAAGGGGGAAGATTTTCTAAAAGGTTTAGCAATAACTAAATAGCAAGGAATTAACTGAACAATTATGTTCACCAGAACAATTAAACATTTAATACATTTTAGTTTTTAAATGTACACAGCCCTTAGACATTACTCCAATTTTACAAATTATATTGATGTGCTCCATCAAAATTAAATGATTAAACTCAAAACAAAATAAACAATTTGTTCAAATTTCCACTGCATATTTTACAGTATGTTTTAAACTAAAAAGAGAACAGAACCTGATTGTTTCATGTATAGATTGGAGAATGTTTGTTTTTATAGTAAAGAAAAAGAAAAGCTGTGATTTATTGCCAGTCTTTACAAGGACAGCTGTCTGATATTTTAACTTTTGCCCTATACCCACCAAGACTGAAAGTCAATTAACTTCTTTATATGACTCAAGGACATCCAGTCTTTATGCAGTGAATGGAAAGTTACTGAACTAATGCATCTAATTGAAACACTAAGTGTAGAAAGATTTCCCAGAAAGCCATTTTAATAAAATCCATAATCCTTTACAGAAAAATGGACTGACCGTTATTAAGTTAGCTCCTAGCCTTTTAAGATTAACATTTTTAATATAGTTTTTCTTTTTTGATATATAACTTTTTTGGAAAGAATCTTGGTGCATCAGACATTGGAGAAAGCTACCATGCTGAGTTCAGTCCCTTACTGTCTCCTTACCAATGAGAACAAGTTATGCAGCATTTGAGAACTATCTACCCTAATGTAGAATGTTTTGACAAACGAAAAAATTATTGGTGAACATCTACCAGGCAAACCACAATAAAATTTCAGTTTATATCATCACAGATTTGGATTGAATTGAGAGTAGGGAAAACAAAAATGGTAAAAGACATGGTAGTGATGCTACCTTAAAGTCAGAAAGTCTTGGTTGAATCACAACAACTTTTATGCAACTCCAGCTCACAATATCCCAGTTCAAAAACCGGTGGAACAGCATACCACGACAAATATCACTGCAAACTGTTTCTACGCTCTTTCCATAAGCATCCACTTCTCACCTTGGTTAGAGACAGCTATAGGCTGAGCAAGCAAAGGTACTTACATTCCCATGACCATAAATCTTTCCTTGTGAATTCACAAGAGAATATTGTAGGATTCTATTTTTGTCTTGGCTTATTACAAGTTACCAGTACACCGCTAGAACAGAGTAAATCCTACACCTGGCAACTGCAGTCTTTCAAAGCTTGCATGAACGTCGCATTGTTTGTCTCCCTGGAAGCCAGTAGTGCACAGAATGCTAAGGGCTGTATCCGAGCAGGGCTGAAGGCAGGACACAAATAGAACGGAGCAATAGAAAAGGAAGCTGTGTGCAATGATGCAAAAAAATCCTATTGCTGATTTGTATTCTGCCTGAATACAAGGAAGAAAGTAAGAAAACCTCCAGCTCATTCACATGAGAAATATAAATAGAAGATTCAGTAAAGAACTACTTTTCTAAGCATTCGTGTTTGGAACATGTTCAAACTCTAGTTATATACTGAATAATCATAAAAGGCAACACTTTTTAATCACAAAATTGGAGAGTTCCAGAATTTGGAAATAGACTGATTTAATGCCAATGTTACATGCAGTTTGTATAATGTACACAAACAGAAATCATAGTTAAAGACACATAATACAGTAGGTGATGGCAACTGCGGATAACCAGCTCCCATGGTGGATGTGATTGTATGGTGCATTTCAAAGTAGTTATAAAACGATGAAAGGTAGAGCTTAAGGACCATAAACAAAGGATTATTTTATAGACATTCAACTGACAAAATCATAGGCACTGAGGAAAAAAAATTGATATTAAGGAAATAATACAAACAGAAGAAAAAGAAGCAGCACGGTGAAAAAGCTTTTAAATACACACCACAGTAAGAAAAGATGAACCAGATTTGCAATCACAAATGTTTTCAAGGAGTATATATGACTTCCAGCTCCCCCATCAGGATGGTGCACAAAAACAAAGCCCCTTAGAGAGTGTGGGAAGGGAACTCCTCCTAGGTGAAGCTTTACTGTTGTTTAAAGGAGGAAAAGCAAACAACCAACCAACCCACAAAATTGCGCTGTGCCATAAAATAGAAAATACATCTATAGTCACAAGTAGTGCCCAATATTAGGATAGGATCTGTAAAACAAAATATAACCTATCCTCATAAGGTGCATTTCAGACAGTAGGTTTACTCCAGACCAGGTCAAAACTGTTCTGTGCACTGAATGCTCAGGAACACTTCAGAGTGCATCTTCCAGTTAATTTTCATACAAATGTAAGCCAGATTTGTCTACTTCATGATGTAAGACACAGAATAGAAAAAGGGATATTAAGGAAATTTAATTCAAACCAACATTCATACTCCAAACTAGAACACAGCAAAGAGTATTGAAAATTCAGAGACTTCTTGTTGTCAGACGAGTCTGATTTTCAGAAGGCAATAGTTAGATAACTGTATGCTTGCTCATCCCCCACTTCTGTAAGTTTTATGTTCATTTCTTTACAAAATTTTATCCATTCATTGTTCCTTGAGAGCAGGAACTGTGGGCTACACATTGTGCAGAAAAGGGCAGCTATCACTGGGTTACTACAGGAAGAGGCAAGAGACCCTCTTGATGACAGGATTCAGAGGGCTCCACAAAAAACAAACAAATAAACAACAATGAAAAAACCCCCAAAATACCAAAACCAAAACAAAACAGAAACCCCAAACCAAACCAAAACCAAAACAAAAACTAAAGTAAAAATACTTGTTATATCTCAATGAAGATTTGCTAACTTTAGACATATAACTTAGTAAATAAACCTCTTTTGAATTGAAATCTGTGGAAAGCCTCATTGGCTTTTTATACAGAGTATAAAAGGTTGTATTATTTTTAGCCACACCCAAAAGATAGCAGAGAAGAAAGACAACCATACACACAAACTCCATCCAAACGGCTCATGTGTCGCTGACTTCAGCAGCTCCTTAGAGGTGAAGTTCCACTTTCCTAGTCCTGGCCAGTACAAAGGTTGAGCATGTACTTCCAGCAGACACAGAGAGCACAAAGGGCCCCTCGTGCTGGCGTGGACAGAAGGCCATCACTGCAGTGTGACGTGCCTCACGAACAGACACACACATACAGGCGCGTCCCTCAACCAAGCCCGAGATGTTATCGTGGCTGCAGGAGTTGGCTTGGACCTGTCAGTCCCTCTAGCAGCCAACTGGCAGACCTTCTGTTGTCTGTCTCTCCTGGATTTATGGCTGCTTCAATACCTGGCTCCACGCCTGTGACCTACTTGCCAGGCCAATACCAGCCCCGTGTTGGTGCACGCTGGCATGTGCACACAGGGCACACGCTCCAGTTGATTGCACCCCAAGGTGAATGGGCCCCTAGGGCCCAGTGGTCCCACTCCAGTCTGGACTGTGGGCTGACACTGGCACTTAGAACTGCATATATAAAAACACATTTAGAAGAGAGCCACCCCCCAGCAATATATGAGTAGTCCCTTTATTCCCCTATCCTGTTTTCCTATGCTTGTTCCACTCCAAATCACCTCAAATCCTCCTTTACAGAATCACAGACTATGCCTTCTGCCCTTCCCCCAAACATTCCATAATACATTCTGAAGAATTTATGGATGCTCTTCCCCTCCATCCCATAATGAGTTTCATGGAACTGATCACCTTCCTGTGGCAGACTTGGGAAGTGCCAGGTCAGGATGCTCCATTTCTCAGATTATTACAATTTCCCCATCTGTCACCATTCCACTGGGTTCCTTTTCATTTTTGGAGATGAGCCTTTTATCACGCAGCCTAATTTATCCCCTGACTAAAGAGTTAAGCTAGAGAGCACTGCAGCATTGTGCATCTTGTACCTCAGATACCCAGGAGTTAAAGTGATGTCATTTGTAACAGGCTGTCCAGAGAACTAGTGGAGTCACCATTTCTGAAAGTGTTCAAAAAACATGTGGAAGTAGCACTTGAGGACATAGTTTAGTGTTAAACATGGTGGTGGTGTTGGGTTGACAGTTTGATTTAATGATCTCAGCGGTCTTTTCCAACATTAACAATTTTATTCCATACCAGAAAAAGAAAGTTATTTTTGTATAAAAATCTATTTTAAAGTCTGTAAGTCATCAGAAACCTACTAGGATGTACATGCCATTCTCTATTGCCTTAAAAAATGAAGAGAAGTAATTAACTTCTAACAACAACAAGGACTTGCCTTGACCAGTTAATAACAACTTCCCCATAGATTATACAGTCTAACAATTAAAAAAAAAAAAAAAAAGAAGAATCAAATCATAGCAAAGGCAGAACTATTCTTACTTATATTGCCAAAGTGCCCAAGCAGAAGCCAAACTCCTTTGGGGTAAGAACTCTGCAAGTGTCAAACACAGTCTCTGATCTGAGAGAGGCAAGACATGAAAGAAAATGAAAAAGCTTTCCTACACAGAGGAGGAGGAGTACAACAGGACAGCACTTGATAGCATGACAGACAGCACTCGTTCCAAGTTTCTACTGACAACATGAAAGATATATGTAACATTTGAGCACACTCATAGGGAGTCTCTAGCAAGGATAAGAGGCATTGCAGAAGTCAAAGAAGTTCCCTTTAAGTCTACAAGCAATGGAACACAGAAGGCCAGAACCAAGTATGGACACAAGTGGAAGACAGCAAGAGACAACAGGTTAAAAGTGGAAAGGTGTAAGGTTACTCCTCCCCACAAAGTAAAAACAAACAGCTGAAGGTGTATATACAACCCAGCACAGCTATTTTAAAGGAAATCAAGACATCCATTTCTCAGGAAAACAGTTCAAGATAACACACTTTCTTCACCTGTATCCCAGAAATTAATGAATTTGTCAAGGACTGAATTAATTAAATAAATAAAAACCTACATAAAAACCACTGCAAAAGCAGGGAATCTCATTCTCTCCAAGTTCAGGCCTTGGCAAGATCAACAAGCTCCATGACACTGCATTCATGTACCTCTGGAAGTGCCCTGGTTTCCCAAAGGGTGCCTTGCTTGAGGTTGTTAAAAATATAACACCTTTTGGTTATATTTGTTTTAACTTACTGACCTGAAAAATCTCCAGCCAACTTACCTAACTCTGTGTTCTTTTCTCTGCTTGCAGTTAAAAGTTCTCTGGGCTCCTCTTTTTTCTGAATCCTTACTGTGTTTGTTTAGGTTGACCCACCCCATGACTAGTCTTTCTTGCACCTAGTCTCTTCCTCCTCCCATTTTCACTTTGAGAATTTCATGGCTTTTTTCCTCAAGCCTCCATTATTCCCATTCTCTCTTCCTGTCTTGTCAATTGATCAGTGCCTTGCAGACAGCTTACAAAACACATTTATCTGCAGCTGTTCTGGCTGAGAGCTCAAGAAAAGTTCACATCCTTCCAAAAAAACCCATGAATTCCACTACCTACCCAAAAAACTAATGGGCAAGTAACACATTTTAATATACTTTTTTTTAACAGATAACTGCAAAACAGCCAAAGAGCACAACACATACTCATAGTCTAAGGAAACAGCTGATTGATTCATAGATCAACTGACAACTAATTAATATAATAAAATACATATCTGAAAACCATGCAGTTAAAAAAAAGGGAAATTATTCCTAGTCCTGTAGCAGGAACAGATGCTACAGAAACTTTGTCTCTGAAACCCTGAAAAATGATGACTCAGGTTTTGGCCTGTAATTATGAGTTCCACAGACAAAAAACTCACACTTATGTTTCATACTGCTAATAGTTAAGTAAGACATAGTTTAATAAGTAAGAAATTTAATAAGTAAGAAATTTAAATTCCAAAGATTTTTTTCCAGACTGTTTTGTTACATTACCATGAGTAATGTTTGTTACTACCTTGAGGTGCCTTCACATAACAACAACATAAAACTACATGGCCACTTGGGTAATAACACATTTACCTGATGCAACTACTGTGTGCATACTCTTATGTGTGGGAATTGTAAAATTAAAAAACAAAACAAAACAACAAAAACTTCACTGCAACATCACTATTCCACAGCAATTAGTAGCATCTTAGCTGTTCTTCTCAATTGTTTTCTGACTTTAAAAACTAAAACTTTCTGAACCATTTGTAGCAGCATGTAACTTTATAAATTAAGTATCCTAGCCAAAATAAAGCCAAAAAGAAATGATTCCTATAATGAAGTGTCAATGACTTCAAGTGAGCTCAAGTAATTCAGAGAATCCTTGGACTTAAAAGAAAGCAAGCACTTTCCATGACCCAGCTGTATCTTCCGACCCCGACAAGTGTAATTTAAAATGAAGTATGGGATCACAGACTCCTGGAGTTAGGCTGAGTGTGGGATTATAAAGTGTATATTGGATATCTTGGGAAACTTGGGGAAAAAAAAAAATCTTAGCTATATTCTAAGCTTTGTGAAATGGAAAGAAAAAGCATTCTAAACCAATTAGCTGGAGGCAATTTTCTACTGTAAAAATGATATTCCAAGGATGCACTCGTAAAGCTACCACAGGATACTCTTCAAGCATTCATTTCTGAAATTCATAGCTAAAAGACAAATACCTTGTGTGCCTCTTAGTTTCACAGCTGAGTGATACAACCACTAATCTAAAACCCTAAAAGCAAAGATTTTCCCCCTAGTTTACACAAGGCAAAACTCAGTGCTGGTTCAATTGTTGCAATGAATCCAAAGTACCTCTCTGTTTGGTAAGAGAACAGTTGATATAAAATTGACACTCCCAATTAAAATAGACTCTTATTAAAACACTTTGAATTTTAGAAAGATTGCAGTGGAAGGCACAGTACATGGCATGCTGTATTTTTGACTGTGGAAACTTACACAAACCCTTTATTCAAAAGCCAGGCTGTCAAAAACATACAAGTATTTGAAATCAACTTCTCCCCTTAATGTCTTATAGAACACAGATGTCTTGGCAAGGTTGGCACAAACAAAAACCTCTAAGCTATTCAACCAGCTGCTTTGATTTTGTTATGCCTGAACAGTCGCATGCTCAGTTGAGACCTCTATTCTGTTTATGCCTTGAGTCAATATAAAGCTCTTTGCTGTTTATTAGCAGAAGCAGCAGTTTTTAAAATGATTTCTTGTGACACAAGGAAGCAAAATAACCCCTGTAGAAATGACTTACTGAAATTAATAAAAATAAAACCAAGCCTTGAAAAGTCAGTAAGTTATTACCAATGTATGAATGTCCATAGAAAATACAATGTAACTTATGTTGTTTTGTTTTCCAAATCTTACATATACAACCAATATACAGCATCTTAACAAATAAAATGAAATTGAACCGTTAATAGATAACCCTGTGCACGCTCCTAGCCTGGAACAAACACAAAGTAGCTTAGACCATGTTTTGACAAGTTACCTTCCACTAGCAGCAGTGTGCAATCATTGCAGTTACCTAATTTACAGGCCTTCACTGCATCTGTACCATAGATTACCAAGGAGTATTATGACCAGAAAATACACTTTCGAAATCATCCAGTTTCCAAGCAACTCACTTGTTGGGAAAAACATTGTTTTCAAAAAGTACCAAGAGAGACATTAAAACATACCTTAAAGGTATCTTTTAGAGCCTCCAAAGATTAACCATAATTGTCAGCTTGCAGCCCAATCGATCTAAACCACTGATAGAAGAGGATGAAAAACAAGCTGCCCACTATTTTGCTTTGCCTGTAAATACCATCCTCTGACCCATCTCAAGTGTTCTCAAGAAGAATAACACATCTGTGTGGTCTTAACATCAGGTAAGTTATCACTGGTGCAGTTACTGTACTACAGAACTAAGAACAGAAACTTTTCACTTAACACTGGCATCAGTAAACATAAAGGAGTCACTTTTAAAAGGTTTTGCTACAACTCATTCATCATAAATCACAGCGAATAGGGAATATTTGCAATAAAATGTTTATTAATATACAGTTTGACTATTTCTTCTGAATTGTTTATCTTATACATTAACAATATCTTTAAAGAATGAGTACTCTCAAATGAGCTATTCTTTTCCAAGATAATGCTTTTATTACAGTTCTAGTAAGAACAATTGAGTACACCTGATTCTGACAAAAGAAAAACAATTATGGATGAAAGTAATAGGATTTTTGTTTTGTTTTGCTTAAATATTAATTCCACGCCCTGTTTACACTTGATAAGCAGATATGGGTTACTGTCTACTGTTATTAAAAGCTTATGAAAAACGTTGGAGGTCAGTTAACACAAAAACTGTAGACCTCATTGTGGTTACACACAATTCAATGCCTGTAATCACACATACTTATCCCATTCAGTACCCTGTATAAAACATGATTGCTGGTGTGCAAAGTGACAGTCTCGTCTATTAAATAAAAAAAAAAGGTAACTCAGAAAGACTCTGCAGCATAACACACTTAGCAAGTCACAAAAAGGGTCAAAAAATTTTACCAAACTCCCAGCCTGTCAAATATAACATGTTAGTTTGCAAGACACCTCGACCCATATCTGCATCTCCAAGAAAGAAAAAATTGGAGAAAGACTTTAAGTCTAGACCTCTCCCTCTTTTCCACCCATAGCTTCAACGATAAGATTAGTCATACACATAAACACTGAATCAAGGCTGGTTGTGCTTTCTACCAGGTGCAGCAGGAGGTATAATGAAAGAAAGAATCCAGGACAGGCAGTTCTCCAGCTGACTCAGTGTGCTAACTTCGTGAAAGAGAAAGGGAGAGAGAGAGACTGGTGGGGGTGGGGGGGAAGAAAAGTTCTAAGTCAGTTGCAACGCAATTAAGTATCATTCTCCCATTTTCTTCCTACATCATTTAGAAACATTTACACTGTGTGTTGCCATTCACCAAGTCATGATGAATGCTTTAAATTTGCACTCTATTTTACCTTGGTTGGACTTGACTGTGATTTTAAGGTAGAGAAATAGTAACAAATTTTCAATTCCACCATACAGCAAATTACCAAGGAGGGGTGTGCTACCAAACACCACAGCTGCCTATTACATCCTTTAGATATTAAAGGTGTTATCAGAAGCACAAGTTCCCATTTCAGCTGCATGGTTCAAGCAGGAAAGTGGTATGATAGGTTAAGAAAATCAGAAATTGTGCCCACACAAATTGAGGATTTTCTGTATCTGTCTGAATTCACAGAGGTTTTTTTGCCCCAACATTAGCACCTGTTTACATCACGTGCATCAGAAACTCCCATCCATTCTCAAGGATCTGGACATCAGCACCCACTCATTATACCCAAAATCTACAAGGCATGCACAGTAACTCCTAAAAGTACAGCATGTGTTACGCGCTTCCAGACCAACTCTACTGAAAGCCTGCTTCCCTCAAAATTGTCAAGCTTACTACACATGCAGTAACTCTGGAAAACTGATTTAAATCTCCTTTAAGTACGCTGAACAGTCAAACTAGTTCTTGGCAAATACTTTCAAGCAATTTCATGTTAGAGAGTCTTACGCAAAGTATTGCACTATCAGCACTGTGTGCTGATGTCAGGCGTGTTTTGATCAATCTTTCATCACTCTATTCTATAATCCACAGCTGCATTTGGTAGTTGTTATCACAGTTTGGATAAGGACATACTCAATTTCAACACTAAAATATCTTCACTGCTGGGTAGATGTCCTATATGGTTTATGTGGCAAGGTTTGGGTGGCTGAGGGCAGGGGGACAGAGAGGGCCCACAGTGGTGGCTCCTGTGAGAAGACACCAGAAGCTGTCTCCATGCTGGACAGAGCCAGCTCTGATTCCACAAAGGACCCAATACACTTTGTAATATTTTTTTAAGTTTAAGTGACTGGAATTTGTCTTTGATGTTGGGACTAATTTTTAAAAATGAATTACAATCCCAATTATCATTTAATTCATCATTCATTCAATTTATCATGAAAGGTATAACTTTCATGAATTAAGTAAAACTCTTCGGGTATGTTTCTTACAGTCTCTTTTACTGAAACACCGTAACAATCCGTAAATGCTGTTCACTAAGAAACAGAAAAAAATACACATCTGAAAGGCTACTGAGAATATCCAGGTTGCAGATTGTTTCCTCAGACTTCTTTCAGGCAACCTGCAACATCTCAGCGATATCAGTGGCTGAAAGCAACAACAACGCTCAGCTGCCGCAGCAGTGCCCTGTGACCTGTTCAGGCCAGCCTGGGTCATAACATGGCTACAGAGATAGGAACCCAGCTTATTCATCAGCCTTCAGAGAGCAATCCTCCTATCAATCACACAGAGTAACCTTGGTACAGGTCTCTACTTTGCTCCTGGCCTTAAGCTGAAACCTGCTAACTTCCTATACAAACCACGCAGACGTTTCATTAATAACATTGCAAAACTCTGACCTTCCGTGCAAGTTCCGTTCTCTATTTCAGTTTCTCTTAATCTGATTAGTAAGCACGCGTGACACCTGGCTGTAGTACCAGCTCAGCCACATGAGTTGAGATGGAAGTTTACAACGTGAGGAGTCCAGAGGTTTAAATATACTGAGGAAACAGAGCAAAAAGCATGCACCAGACAAATCTATGCAAGCTAAAAACAAACAGTTTCCATTTGCTGTAAGTGATGACTCGCAGGGAATAACTACTCTTTTTCTTTCTAAACAGTATTTTAGTTTAAATACAACACCAAACATAAAGTTCTGCTAATTTTATGAAGTCATCTCTTAAAACTGTGAAGTGTTTCCATTAGACTTAAAACCCAAACATTTATTTAAAATTATCTGAAAGACAAACACGGAAATACTCAGAACATAAACAGGAAATAAAATTAATGTAAAATTTACTGTCTATCTTAAGAAAAACATAGAAAGCAAGCACAGAGCATGACATCAAGACTGTAATATTTTAAGTACTGACTTTAATGGCCACATGGTGATAACCTATCTATTCATAAGCAACTTTAATACTAACATGCTGTGAAAAAAAATTATAGCCCCTTATAAAAAAAACCCAAAGAACAAAAAATACTAATACTAATACAAAAAAAAAGTCCAAATGCACATCTTCTCCAATTTCCCTTGTATTAAATTTAATTCCACACAGGTCAGATAAGCAAATTTTCTAAAGCCTAGGCGGTTGTCTGGGAAAGAAAAGCTAAATAAGAAACATAAACAGTTATAAAAGAAAGTATGAAACAGTAAGACTGCAGTTTGCAAAGGAAACCAAAAAAGCAAAGTAAGCATTACCTGGCACAGAACTACCCCTAATGAACATCAAAGGTTCCAAAAAAACCCATACTCCGAATACCTTCAGGCCTTGAACAAATTCCTAGTTAAGATACATTTTACTGTTTCTGTAAAGAAAAAAGAAACTAGATGAAGAGAGCCATATGCTGAAGATAACATGAAAGAATATTCCTCCACCATGCCTGAATAAGTTCATCTCCCTTTTCATCTTTTTTTCTTTTCCCAGGACTGCATCATTTTGCCTTCCCAGTGCAATTCCAGTTGCGAGGCAGCTGTCTCTTTGGTATTTTTTTCCACACTTAAAAACTGGAAGCAGAAACATCTAGCTCAGTAAACAAAGAGTCTCCTAAAAAAACCCCTACAAATGCCCAATCAACAAAAGGAACAAGTGCAAGGAGAGGCAGGCAGTTCATTCCTCAGCAGCAAGAGCCAAGAAGTAGCCAGTGCCATGGCACAGCCGGTGCTGCCTGCTACAGGTTGAGGCACAAGCCTGTCGAGAAAAGCAGGCTGGGGAAGAAGGGAAGTAGCAAACACCACTCCTGCTGCACACGCAGCCATCCCTGGCTAAAGGGAAATTGTGTAACACCAGCGGCTCACCTGCCCTTTGATATAACGACGTGTATTGAAATAAAGAACAAGTTGGTTAACAAGTTAAGCTTGGAAGACTTACACCCTTTTACTGCTCCCACTCTGCTACACAGGGGATCAAAAGAAGGCCATGAGAAAACCAAGCCCAAAGGCAACATGAAAAAACAAATTTACCCTTTTCTTTGACCAACAGTGTAACTAAATGCAGTTGGCTACACATTTTAAATTCTGAACTGATCACATCCACTTGAAGACTGGTAATCCAGCTTTTCTCCCCTTTCTCCCAACCCATTCAGGAGCAGGGTAGAGAAGGGACATTTCTCCTGTGGAGGGGCAGAACTTAATTCCAGCAGTGTCACCTGCACAGCCATGTCACAACTCCTCTTGCAGTGCATGCAAGAAAGTTTCCATTTCCTGTGCAGGCACTGGGTGGTTAATGCAGCTCCAGCTGGAGCACAGGCTCTGCCCAAGCAATGCACTGTCCTAAGGAGAGGACAAAAAAAGTGCCCAAAATCTTCTCAGTAAAGACACCTGGATAACATTGTAAAGAATAAAGGGGGGAGGGGATATTTTTAATTTAACTCATCTAAGTAAGCAAGAGAAAAACCTGTAACACTGTGAACCCTACCCCTGATTCTACTAAATTAATTAGCCGGGTTTTGAGTTCTCTTATGTTTTTGAAGTAAGCATCTGCCCAACTCTCAGATGACAACTTAAGACCAGGATATTCTGATGTTTGTTTACCCACAGAAGTGGTGTCTAATTTTCCACATGAAACGAAGGAAGTTTCCTTACGTTTTGAACATCTCCTCAATGGACAGGGACAATGCATGGAAAATATGTTCACCAATCCCACTTGTTAGTGGGTGTCAGAACCTCTTCAAACAAATAATAAAAGGAAATTTAGATGTTGATGTCTTCAGTGTACTTTTAAGCTAAATTCTTCCACAAACATTCCAGTCTTACATGGGTTTTCAGCAGAGGCCAGCTGGCTAAAAGGTCTTTTTTCCTGAAAATGTACAAGGATTGGCATTATTAACCTAAGTTTATTTGAAAACATAAAACTTTTTTTCAAAGTACATTAAGTTTAATGTGACATCGTCTCCTGGTGAAACACCATAAATATTTACTTGCACCAAATTAGTACTCACATATAATTCTCAATATTACAGTTTTTCAATGAGATATGTTAGAGATCTTCTCCCATTCTCCCTGATACACAACTTCAAATCTTTGATTATAATATTTTAAGTAATTGTACCTAAGCAAATGAACGGCTGTCATTTCTGAAACAGATCTTTTCAGAAGAATCACAATGACAAAAGAGTCAGTAAAGGAGATTACTAAAAGAAGATATCCTCCAACAAGTCGAAATCATGCACAAATAAGGGTATCACAGAACCACTCTGCAAAGTAAATGTAAAAATCACAAACCAGGAGAACTGTAGTAACAATTTTTCTAAATGCATAAAAAACAATATATATTTTCAAATCTATTGAAAGCAAAAAGCTTTTCTTAATTCTCCTGTGAACCTCCCCTCTCATTCACACAACTCAACCCAACAAAAAAACTGACAAACCATGGGGAGAGGGAGAACAAAAATAACCCAAACTCTGAGTTTTGTAAAGAGGAACCTCACGATCCAAGTCATTTAATATACCATACCTGCTTTTTGGTGGACAAATAGGTTTGTTGGCAATCTGCTTCACACAGTCTATCTGAATTTCCAAAAAGATCTACCAATGTTTAACACCAAAGGGGCTTGATAAGAAAACTGACATGAGGGGAAGCCATTCTTCCGGAGCAGCAACTGTTCATGAAGACAGGAAACAGGAATAAACTGCCCAGCTTTTCATTTTAGAGAAGGCATCAGGAAGCAGTTCTGCCATCTGTGCAGTTCAACACATTCATACACTGTGTAGAAAGGATGTGGCTGGTGAAGTGACAAAAGTCACTGATGATATAAGTTGTTCAAGTAAGGAAAATGAAAACTAGATGTGGAGAGATCATGTAACTTCACAAATACTAACTGCCCAATAAGAGAGCAGATGAAAAAAACCCAAAACATAAAAAGGCATAAAGCAATGCACATAAGAAAAACACTTTTGTAAATTTACATGTATAATATGAATCACCCACTAACATGGCAGACAAAATACATGGTGCAGTTTTAAGAGTTTTCTTGAACTGTCACTTGAATATTCAGGAGCAACTGGAATATCAAACCATTGAGGTAAGAGCAGCAGAAAAGGCATCATTATACAAAGATGGAAGTTCATAGTACACCTGTATTTTGTTCTTTGTATCGCAAAAAAGTAAAAGAGGGATGCAAGAAGGCAAATAGGTTGACCTCAACTACAGAAATGCTTCCTAAGGGAGTAGGATTAAACGTGTGTATGTTAATGTTCTTCAAGCTCAAAAAGAAGTGACTGATGTAGAGCAAGAAAGGTCTACAATCTGTAAGGAACAGAGGAAATAAACAGGGAATGGTTAATTGCTTTCTCATACTATTAAAATGTCAAATTAAATCGTAAGGATGCAAGTTTAATTTAAAAGTCTGCTTTTTATCCTTAACACCACATAGGTAAGCTGTGAAATTTAGGCTTTCACAGATGCTAACAAATTCTCATTAATGAGAGGGATATTCAAGACATCTATGTGTTTAATAGTTTTTAATAGAAAAATTCTGAGCTGCAAATTGTTGAAATAGTATCACAGCAAGTTTTCCTGTCAGCGTTCTCCCCAAGACAGATCCTATTGATCAGTGACGGTTAAAGAGCAGGATACAGACTTAGGGAACTTGTGGTTTGACTCAAGGTGGTGGTAGTTTCTGGTGAAGAATGTGACAACTTAGAAAATTTTTGAGAATATCTTGAGCAAGTCAACCTCTTACTGTTTCAACCACAGCACACAATTCAACAACACTTCTCAATCCACAACGTGTGTTTCAATTCCTAACCATTTACTTTCTCAGGGTCATAGTCACATAAGCCAGGGAGTCTGAGAAACTTTAAGTTAATGCAGCTACAAAAATGGATAACAGAATAGAAGTTACAACTAGTACAACGTAGAGGGACATATATTGTCTTTCAGAACAAACTATCCACCAAAACAGAATATATCAAGCTGTGAATAGTAACTTTGTTTCTACAAAATAAAAGCAGCTTGTATGTATGTTATCTAAGTCTTCTGGAGAACTTGCTACAAACACTGAAGCATTTAAGAGCTTTTCACACACTTAGTCAACTTCAGGCCCTTCAAGAAGGGACAAGGTACAAGGTAAAACAGAAGGATGGAAAGCTAAGTGGAAAGTAATCACCCAAATGCTCTGCTCAAAGTCTGAGCAGAAATTCGTGTAACTTCTTTATAAAATACTGTTCAAGTTTAATACTGCTGAAGTTTTTAATCATCGCTTCCTCTTTCCTCTGTCAAAATTAAAGTTTTCTGTGTCTAACATTCTGGAGCAATAACATGATGCTTCAACTCATTAAGTATTAAACTGTATCTGCAGATCCTGAAACATGATCATAAACTTTCATTATGTACCTTTTGCCTTATACTTCATCACATGGCTCACACAATTGCACAACATAATACACCAATACATCACATGCATTTCAGGAGCACATCAGTCCGTCTGCCTTTGATCTTTAATTCTTCTGTATGCATTTCTGTTTTTCTAGGCAAACTATCTTTTTAACCAACATATTGTTCCATTCCATTTTGTTAATTCTATCATTAAAAAAAAAAGAAAAAATGCTTCAAAAACTGCACACTTGATGTAGATCCAGACTAGGCTGCAGACACCATCTACAGCATACAAAGTTCTCATTTGACCACATCTACTTTCAGCAACAAAGAATTAAGTACAGCTTCTTCAAATTCAGTTAAAAGCTTCCTAAGAATGCCCAGAATTGGTGTAAAGATTTATCCGCAAAATCAAAGCCCAGCGCAAATAAAACTATTGATTAACAGATGCCTGTTAGAGACTACAATGCAGTCAAATAAACCAAAGCTCATGAACCTGAACTAGTTGAAGATCTTTCTGCTCACTAGTGGGGTGTTGGAACTAAATACCTTTAAAGATCCCTTCCAACTGAAAGCATTCTATGATTCTATACCACCCTAAACTTATCAACTGTCTTGAAGGTTCAAGAGAGAAGTGACATGACTGGGTCAACTCTTATTCTTTATGCATCAGCTTGACTCAAATTAAATGCCTGTATGGCTGGAGAAAGATCACTGTTTCTCTACATGCTGCAGGTGCCTTCCTTACTGGGCCACAAACCACAGCACAGACACAGAAAAGCAGAAGCTCCATTCAGTTTTATACTGAGGTGTGTGTATATTTTTTGTATCGATACGTGTGAATATACCCTGACACAGAGGGTAAAAAGTAAGGTTAGTAGGGAACACAGAATTGGAGCCCAGTTGCAGGCTCCATTCACATCTTAATTGTTACCATGTGTAAGACACACCCCTGAATGACCATCTGTCTCTATTTTAATTTATCCCAGCCCATCTTCCCAAAAGGTTGAGTGGTGCTCAGTGAACTGCTTTTTAAAGCATTTTCAGTCTACTATCATCATAAACTTCTAGGCTTGCATTTCTTTTCTTTCCTGTTAAATCTACATGCTATTCAAACTCTGCACTGAAAACAGAAATATTAAATTTACTTTTGCAGTTTTATGAAACTCTACTATAATCTGAGAATTTTACAAAATGAATGAATTTACCTGGAGAACTGTCAAAAACAGTAAGATGACTGATTAGGGTTAAGATCTTCTACTAATGTTCAGTGTCCAGCACACTAGTGTTTTGTTAAGTTTTCTATGGTCAATTAATTCATTCTATTGCCTTCAGGTGCAGACCTCAGTATTCTCTTCATTCAGTTAGGCTACTCAATTTCAAAGTAAACTCTCAGAACTTAAGAAACCTCAACTACATATGAAAAACATGCTACATGATTTTTTTAAGACCTCAGACAAATTCACTGCCTGGACAGGGACAAAATCCATTTCTCTAGCATTCATCTGATCAAGAGATATTACTTTATTTTTCCTGCAATTACTTTTCACAAACAGGAAATAATACTAAAAAGACTTATAGCATGTATAAGCAATAGTTAAAAATTCACACTATCAAACCTTAGTGTTCTATACATTTAGGTCACCTAGCATTATTTTAAGAGTATTCTAATCTTTATTTAAAAATTCTCAATCATGGTCAAGCTTTAACTTCCTTCATAAATTCTTCCAGCAGAAGAAGCATGAACTCCCCAAATGGTGGAATTATTCAGCAGGTTGGTAGTCCAGTCCATAATGATTGGGAAGTCCTTCAAGCACTGTACTTCACTCACTGATGCTCAGGAATCACAAATATGTAGGGTGTTTCTTGCACCTAACAGGTTCTCTACAGGTGCATCTACTTATAAAGCCTCAGGCCAAGCACCAGCTCTACTTAACACTGCTTTATGAGGAACAAAGTTCAGGTTTTCTTCTTCTACCACAGATTATAGGTTTGTTTCAAATTAGAGAGTCATAGAGCAACTTGATGAGAGAAAGATACTCTGAAATGTCCTGTTGCATAATTCTAAATCAGAGCCTTCTGGTTTAACTTTTGGCAAACGGACAAAAGTCCAGGTGCTTGTCTACAACAGGCAAAATCACTCTATCAGAGAAGAGGCATCCGTCCAGATATTTTTGTGCACATTGCACATGTGCTTTCAGCATACTACAACTACAAGCAAAATGTCATCACTCCACCCAGTAGTTTACCATTACAGTTTGACTCACAAACCAATCAATGATTTCATACTAATCCCCAAATCTGTCAGTGTTTCCCAGGTTTATAATAAGAACTATGCTCTGCACCAGATACATTGTATTAACTCCTCTCATTTCCCTTTGCTTTTCTGAAGGCAAACACACACTGAGGGTTTCAAAGAAACAGGTGTATTGCTATAAAAATAATCACACTATACAATGCTCACTGCAAGACTAACAAGACAGTTTTAAAAAGTACTTGTCAATTTTTTTGTAAAATTATCTTAGGATAGCATACACACATCCAGACCCAAGGAAGTAGTACCATTACTTGTAGGAACAAGTTATATGACATGAGGGAATAGAGATTATAACAGAAAAAAATAAGGCAAGACAGCTCTTTATTGTTACCATCAAAAGGCAGCAAGAGAACAAAAAGTAAATGAAATCAAATTGAAAAGGAATACACAGGAAGGCAGAAAATTGCTTTGTCTGCAACCAGGTTTGGCCTTCAACACAAACATTAAAGCTATGGAAAAATATCCAAGATTTTGTAAGATTCAAAGAGATGAGTTGCTTTCATGTTTACAACATGCACAATATTCACTGATTCATTTTAAAGGAAGCTGTTTTGCTGCAACTTGTTGCCTAATTAAATAGGATGAGAAAAACAGGAAGCTGTACTAAAACATGAGTTCAGCAAAGAGACCAGGCTCTGCTGAAGTAAAGCAACACCATTACAGCTGTTTTAACCACATACAAAAACATTTTTGAAGAGCCTGTCCTACACATGGTGGAAAAAAGCAAGCAAGGAAGCATACGGAGCACTTCAAATGAAATGGGGAGACAAGGAAGGGCAGAAAGTGAATCTGAGAGTGTAAGTCAGCACCAAAGAACTTCATTAAACCTGCAAAGTATCAGCAAAGAAAAAATGGCATTTCTTCTCATGTTTTCTCTGCCAGTTTAAACAAGGTCTCCTTCCAAGCACTTCCTGTGAAAGCAACACTAGCTTGGCAACAAACTGCCACTAGAGGACTATAAACATTTTTAAAAGTAAGGGTATAGAGAGAATTACCATCTCTTTCCTTATAACTGTACTAATGAGGAGACAATATTTTGGACACTCAGGCTTCTGCAGGTGACACCACCCCAGAAGATTTTACTTCTCTGTATGCTTAAATCACATCAGCTAAAGAATATCACCATTTTTTCCAAATCTGGGGGCAGACAGCCCTGGTATCATAACACTGAAAAAGAATTTAAATAGGTCTTCACATCAAAGAGTCTCTGCAGACTTCTTTCATCCCTCCCAGAAGAGGCTAGAGGTGAGGGAAAAAAACTCACGGCCAACCAAACAGGCAAAAAAAAAATCCACCACAAAACATCCCCCAAAAAATGCCACCATTGCAGGTGCTGCAGCCCTAAGAAACTAAAATATATAGCCCCCTGCCTTGCAAAAGAATCCAAATTGTATTGTTTTGCCCCAGTAGCTTTTCCCAAACCAAATCATAAAAGCTTATTTTTGGCAAGGCCTCGTATGAAGAACAATTTGCAAAAGAAATTAAAGCATCATTTATAAGGTCAGGAAAATGCAGTGTGTGAGACTAATTTTACAGTACAAACAGCTTTATCAAAACATTTAAGGCAACTTCATTCAACTTTCTCTTTAAAGTTAGTTATAACTTACTGTCTGCTATAAACTCCTTGTCTGTTATAATAGGTTTCAACTTAATGACTAACACAGAAAATATAACTACTCTTTTAGGATAAGAGATTGGATTAGACAACAGACATAGTCAGGATATCCCACTTGCATTGTCACTGCATCATCACTCTTCATTTTACAATTTTCCCCATAATTTTGACACTCTGTGAGGAAAGAAAAATACAAACCCAAAACACAACCAACAATGTCAGTGTATCTTACGTTTAAGCTACCTCCTTAAAAATTCCTAGTTAAAAGTCACCCAATCCTGCTGATTTCACAAACACCATCACCACTACATCTCATTATTAAGAACACAGGGATGGACTATCATGGTCCTGCTCACTGACAAGGTGGCACTGACTGGCACAATTTGCACATTCTGGTATACTTCACACATCTCTTCTTGAGTTCCTTGACAACACCCTCAGCACAGAAGGGATTGTTCACCATGTCAGTGGACATGGAATTTCCCAGACTTATTCCAGCATCATTCAACAGCTTCATAAACTGACAATTAACAAGTAATTTTTGAACGTTGTAAACAGGCACTCTGTCATCACTGAACAAAAGTGTCTTAAGTTTGTTTTAACATCACTGCTACATTTTTCTAACAGTTGTTTTCATTTCCTTACTACACACTGCACAGAACAGCTCAACTATTTTCACGTGTGGTACTTTCAAGACTATGACATTGACATGTAGAAGTATTAATGAAATTGTTTGTTTGTTTTCCATGAGCATTGCATTCATGAACTTTCATCATCCTGTATTTTTACGTCATCAGCCTTAACTTCTGTAAGGCCTTGGACACAGTCACACACAACATCCTTGTCACTCATTGAGGAGACACAGGTTTGATGGATGAACTATTCAACGGATGAGGAATTGGCTCAATGACCACATCCAAAGAGTTTGAATCAATGGCTCAATGTCCAAACAGAGATCATGAATGAGCTGTGTCCCTCAGGGGCCCATATTGGGACCAGCACCGTTCAATATCCTTATTAATGACATAGTGGGATTCAGTGAACCCTCAGCAAGTTTGCCAAGCTGAGCAGTGCAGCTGATACACTGGAGGGATGGGATGCCATCCAGAGGGACCTGGACAGGCTGGAGGGATGGGACCATGTGAACCTCATGAAGTTTAACATGGCCAAGTCCAAGGTTCTGCACCTGGGTCTGGGGCCCCCTGTATCAAAAGACTGGAGAATGGGGGATTAATGGATTGAGAGCAGTACTGTCAAGAAAGCCTTGAGGATTCTGGTGGTAAAAAAAAAATAAATCAGACATGAGCCAGCAATGTGCAATTGCAGACCAAAAAGCCAATTGTACCCTTTGCTGCACAAAAAAACCCCATGTGGCCAGCAGATGGAGGAAAGTGGTTCTCCCCCTCTACTCTGCTCTGGTGAGGCCCCCCCTGGAGTGCTGTGTCCAGCTCTGGGATCCCCAATGTAAGAGGGACATGGACCTGCTGGAGAGAGTCCAGAGGAGGGTGATCAGAGTGCTGGAGCACCTCCCCTATGAAGACAAACTGAGGGCATTGGGGATGTTCAGCCTGGAGAAGTGAAGGCTCCAGGGAGACCTTATAGCACCTTCCAGTACCTAAGGGAGGCTGGAGAGGGAGCTTTAACAAGAGCATGTAGTGATAGGACAAGGGGAAATGGCTTCAAACTGAAAGACAGTAGGTTTAGAACCAACATTAGGAAAAAATCCCCCGTATTCCATGATTTTATGAAATGAAGTGTTGAAAATCTAACCAAAATAGGATATCTAAATCCTAGTGTGGTTTCATAGCAAGCCACAACTCTCCCAACAAACAAAATCTGCCATATTTTATTCTTTCTAGTTTCCCTCACCCCTAGTAAGTTTTTCTGAAGTGCTATGAAAAAGACTAAGTTTTGTATTAAGGACACTTTCCCCTTCAGTCCAAAATTCTCACTGTGAGAATAAAAAAAATCAAGAGATAATTTACCTGAGAAGTAAAATATATTACAAGAAGAAATGAAATCAGTATAATAAATTTTAAGGTGGGAGTTCTAGAAGTCAAAATTCAAATCATCGTCCTAAGAAGAAAAGTTAATAAAAATTAATCCAGCAGAGACATAGTTAAGTTGTAATATAGTCATAACTTTACAGAATAAATTAGCTGACTTTCTAGAAGTACACATTGGTCATTTAAAAAGAATGATATCATTGTCAAACATTCAGTAACTATTCAAACTATTCCTAAAAATCATACAAACCTGCAAATTTGATAAACTTCTTGAACTACACATTTGCTAAAGTGTGAGTAGTATCCCATTTCCTCTGTTAAAGAAGTCTTTCATTGAAGGAAAAAAATTATCAACTTTGCTTACATCAGTTTTATTAGGTTTAAAAGTGCTGTTTTTCCAAGAATAAACTCACTGTAAACTTTTACCTGAAAACATAAAAACACATTCATGAAACTAAACAACCACTTTACTCTGCCTCCTTCTCTTCTAAAAGATTAAATCATGCAGTCCAAACAATTTTAAGAAGCCTACTCTACAGTCAAGTGGAGTTTTGAATGTCTCTGAGGACAAGAGGTTCCACATTCTCTCTGGGCACTTGTTCACAAAACTCATGGTTCAAAACAAACAAACTAGCCCCCAAAATAATAATAATAATAAATAAGCACAAATACACCCTCTCAAATCTAATCAGAATTTCTGCTTTTTCAGTTTCCTCCCATTACATACATTACACCCTTGGAGAAAGCAATATGACCTTCCCTTAGTCTCTTGTCTAAGTTTGAGGAAGTCCAGTTTCCCCTCATTAAGTGATGTGCTCTATGCCCTTAATCATCTTGGTGAGCTTCAACTGGACTTGTGGCAGTATATAATTTCTTTCATATATTGGTGAACCCCAAACATAATACTTTAGATGTGGTTTCACAACTGTTGAATAGAGGGGAAGAACCACTGTTTTCTGGCTGTTGACTGCATTTTTACTAACACAGCCCAGTAAACGGCTGGCCTTTGTCATTGTCAACCCACATTCAACATGTCATCCACCTTCTCCCTGAGAAATCTGCCTTCTAGACACCCTGTTCTGCTGCACGTGGCTACTCCATCCCTGGTGCAGGATTTCACATTCCTCTTCAGTGAGTCACACAAAGCTCTTCCAGTGCCAAGCCACTTCTCCAGGTCCTGTTGAATGGTGACTGCCTGCCAGTGCATTCAACAACTCGGTATTGTCCAAATATACGTGCTGAGATCACACTCAAGCCACTACCCAGACAATTAAAAGATATGAAGTATTCTGGTCCCAAAACTGATCGTGGAAGGAACTGGTGCCACTTACAATCTGCTACCAGCTGGACTTTGCTTCACTGATCCCCACCCTCTGGGCCTGGCAACCCAGTGCATGTCCCTCCTGCCCTGCAGATCTCTTGCCTGCTCCATCTCTCATCAGCCTGGACAGAAGGCTACCAGAGCACACCATGTCCAAGATCTTACAGTCCTACAGACTGATGTCTTACAGAAAGTTAACTCCAGCACCATACTTGATTTTTAGTCCTTAAGCCAGGGAAAACCAAGAAATGAAAAGACTCTACTGGTATCATAAGTTTCTACGTCTGCATCAGGAAAAGTTTTGTATTTCTTCCGTTAAGAAATGTAACAAGAAGGATAAAACAAGTAAGGTCAAGATAGAGGTGGCTATTAAATAGAAAGAAAAAGCATACACTCTCTGGCTTAACCATAGTAACAACACAACTGCAGGCCTCTTCTTTCAGTGAGTAAAATAGACAAGGAGGCCACATGTGCACCCGCACGCACATTTATGTGTATAAAGGGGGAAGTGGGATCCTTGCAGCATTTTGTCACTTTTTCACAGAAGCTTTAAAGAAAATGTTTTCCATAATCACCTCAATCAAGCCCACTTGTCACAATGCTTATACAACACCTCAGCATTAGCCCACTGATATTGACAACCCAATGTATATAGATACAGATAAATAACACAGATTAACACTGTCTTATTAGAAATATAAAATAACTGTTTGTTGCACTTCTCAGCAGGGAGTGTACTTCCAGCTGCACTCCTTCAGGAAAGGAAAGTCATGCTATTATCTCAGGAGTTTTCCTTTGTACTCACCAATAAACTTTAGGCCTCTTGGCCAGCATCAAACAGATCTGACAGAACAGTCTCTAAGACAAGTACCATAACACATGCTACTAATGGGATTCTGAAAAGTTTCCCATGAGATGTAAAAACACATTATTGGTTGAGAGCACTTTTTTTGGAACAAGCTTATAATGCCTACCTCTGCACCTGAAACAATACTAATTAATTAATATTCAAGGCTTGATTCTGTCTAATGATCTTATCACAAGGCACTATTCCATTCAAAGTAAGAGGTTATGATCTTTCTTACAATTATCCTCTACATTTTTCCACACCTGCTTTTTAAAATTATTGATAATCATTTTGATTTGTACTGTTACAAATCACAAAAATAGTAATGAAAATTGAGTTTTACTCTTTGGAGTAAGAAAAATACTAGAAATTAAATCAACCAATCTCATTCTGTTTTGAATTATTCACATGCAGTCTTCCAGTGGTGCCATGCTGAAATACAAACATAGTTTTGTGGGCTCTTTCTCCCCTTTCTGCTTTAGTCAAAGTACTTTTATATTGCTTTTTAATGACAGAAAGTGTCTCCACAGGACTCAAATCTGAACATTAAACCCAACTTTAAGTCACGTCACTTTAAGTGTCTCTCCTCCATTGGGCTGAGTTCCCATGACTACACGGTACACACTCTGTCAGGATCTATCTGCACAGCATACTGAACAGAGTGCACCAAAGAGCACTTTCACAGCTTCCCAACTGATGAGTAAACATGGAAAAGCCTGTTGAGCGTTCAAAACAAGAAGCAGTACTTCTCAAAAAAAACCATATGAGCTATCAAAAGGAGTAAGTATTTTCAAAAACATGCTTAAATGAATACAAATTCTCAAAAGGCAAAGCTAATCCATATGCCATGACTGAAACTTTAAGCTACCAGGGCGTGTTTCTTATTTTTCCTCACATCAGTCACATTTAACTAAAAGGAGATTGCCTGCTTATTACAGCCGAATGCTTTGATTACTGTCAAATGAAGGGTAAAACTAATTACACACTAAATGAATAAATACTGTAGCATGTAAATATAAAAGCATCCTCAGCTGCATTTTTGCTAGACAGCTATTGTAACCACAGGACACTGCTGTCAGCTTCTCCTGCATCACATTTTCAGTGTTGTGATTGGGGGTCACCCATGTGCGGTCACTGTGGCCTCTGTATCTCAGAATGATCATGTGTCCGTTTTTACATCTTTGTTGCAATTTGTCATTCAGTGTAAAAACAACAACAATTATCCTGAGTTTTATTTACTAGACAAAGAAACTTTTCTTATCTGTTATTTTTAGGATGGTCTGCTATCAAAAGCATATTTCTTCAAAAACTGAAGATTGCTTGTGGTCTGTTATGTAAAAAACAGCTCTTAAGTACAAAGCTCTCTATGGTGCAAGACTGTTTCTAACTGCCATAAGGAACAGGTCATAAGGTCACGAAAAGCTGGGTTTAAGTCTAATGCTGCTGAAGTTGCCTGGATTCACATCCTAAAAGTAAAAATCTATTTTAATTTAAAAAATGAAGAAATTCAAAGAATAGGATGTTACAATTTACTTGTTGCAATTACATAGAAGTGATGCTTCAGGAGAAATTAAGTGATAGAAACAATAGAGAAAATTCTTTTTTTGAGACACGCACATACAAAATAGATCCTACCAGTTTTCACAGTCCAGGCTAATGAACAAAGTCTGTGCATAATATCAACAAAAAGTTCATTCAGAATGGAAGTGCCACTGTGCTCTTGCATAGTTTCACCTGTCTCCTTTGATAGAATACTTTGTCACTGGAAAAGGATCTTGTGGTAAAAAAAGTGTATGAAATCACCACAGAGGATCTAATGTTATAGCAGTTTCAGTGCTGCACATATTTCAACAAAATTATAAGCAGGAAAGACACTGTCCCCTCACCCTCATGCCAAAAGTCCCTCCTCCCAGTAGGATAAGAAAAATACACATAAACTGAAGCACAAAGGGAAAGCTACATATGGGATCTGTGAAAATGATTCATACACAACATATTTCAAAAGAAAATTTTTTTAAAAAGCAAAACAAACAAAAAAACCCAACCCCATACTTTCCCCTTTCCCATCTCTAATCTTAGAGAAGTACCCATGACACGATGAAGAACATGAGAAATCTTCTCCTTTCATGCTATGTAAGATTACACCAGACTTGCACTGAGAAAAACAAAAGGTGTATGAGGCTGAGCAGGAGCCAAGCAGTCATTCTTTCACTGATGTATACGCACACATCTGTCATAGGACCAGCCTAGACTGACAGACTGCTGTCCTCAAGCAGATCAGCATAGTGAGAAACGAAATGAGCAACAATCATTGCAGGAATAGTCTTTTGTTTTGTTTAAATTAAAAACCAAAACATAACAAAAAAAACCCTGAAAGCAAATACAAACATATCTGCAACCAATCTAACTGCCAGAAGGCACATTTTGAGTTTTCAACTTCTCATTCAAGAGCAAAAGAAAGAAAGAAATAACATTGGTCATTACAGGCGTCCAAGCATTACAGAAGTTCAACAGTAAAAGAGGCATTAAACAGTAAAATCAGCATCAGACACAACTGAAGCCATTCTTTATTTTATCATCAGCTTCTAACTGTCCCTTCTTATCTGCCAGCTTGACTAAAGAGAATTTAAATATTTAAGCTTAACTTCTGTATCTCAAGACAGTCCTGCAAAACATCTGCTACTTTAGGAGAAAGACTCAGAACTGCCTGGTCATGATAACTGAGTTATCCCTTGAGTGCAAAGATGTCCTTTCAGCTGGAGCTGGGACACAGCAGAATGATAATCAAGACAGTCTTGTGGTGATCCCACATGTGTACTACTTATTCTCAGAACAGATGTCATCATTCTCTAAAAATTCCAACTAGCTCACAAAGTAATATTAACTCAACTATTAAAATCAACTCTTCAAAACCTATTTGAGTAACACAAATCATGGAGCTTCTGTGGGTATAAAAACATGTCTGGTCAGAACAACGCAGAGGCTGTATTTTAAGAGAGTGTATCAGTAATCTGTCTGCATTTAGCATTTCAACTTTTTTCTTTTAAAAAGTAATTAACCACCCATCTACATTTGCAGTAATTCCCTCTTCATATGATTATTACAGATTCATATAATGGTTTGGGCTGGAAGGGACCTTAAAGATCATCTCGTTCACCCCCTGCCATGGGCAAGGACACCTTCCGCTAGACCAGGTTGCTCAAAGCCCCATCCAGACCAGCCCTGAACACCTCCAGGGACAGGGCATCCACAACTTCTCTGGACAGCTTGTTCCAGTGTGTCACCACTCTTATAGTAAAGAACGTCTTCCCTGTATCTAATTCAGTTTAAAGCCATTCCTGCTTGTCCTGACACTCCATGCCCTTGTAAATTATCCCTCTCCAACTCCCTTGTAACCACCTTTAGGCCCTGGGAGGCTGCGCAAGGTTTCCCCAGACTCTTCTCTTGTCCAGGCTGAACAACTCCAACTCCCTTGGCCTTTCTAAAGAGGAAAGGTGCTGCATTATATAAAACATCTCCGAGCTGCATGCACAAATACTTTAAAATGCCTTTTTTTGCAAGAATGTAGCATTACATTGCTGAAGAAATCAACAAAAGGAGTACAGATTGCAAGTTCTCTCAAACTAGACCTATAGTACAATATAATGGTTTGCTTCTCCCTCTATGAGTTTGAAAAAAAAGCCCCATTATTTTAGCAGCAGAATAAACCTTAACATTTGTGTTTACTTGAGGCAATTACATAACATTCATGCTTTAAAATTAAAAAAAAAAATCTTGTAGCTTTTTGTAACTACCGTTTAGGATGCCTAAGCCTGACTACAAAGATGGCTGGGTCTTTTTTTTTTCCATCTGGTGTGACTGGATGATAAAAAAACTAAGTTTGGTCTCTCAAAAGGAAAAAAAAATGTGCAAATTTTCATAAATTTAAACAATGCAGCATGAAACCTTCCTATTCAATAAACTGCTACAGAATAGCATGTTTTAATACCTTCTTCCATAATAGTACAAGAGATTTAAATAAAGTTTGGGTGGAGGATGCTTTTTGGTTTGCCTGGTTTTTTTTAGTAAGTCAAGCACAGAGATGTCTTTTGGAGGGGCATTTCTATGCTTCTCATTTTTTGAGGTATGCCTTCATATTTTATTGGGCTTTCCACTGGGAACTTATCAAATACAAAGTTATCAGAATCAGTAAACATGTCTGCTCCAATTTTTCAGCCGAAACTTGTCCCAAAATTACATCTAATTGAGTTCAAAGCCTCCTCTGAAAAGAATTTTAATTACAATAGGAAAAGAATCACAACTAGGAGATAATATATAGCAATTCACCCAGTTGAACAGACTGCTGTTCTACTGATGTACAAGTAAGTGAGAAAACCAGCAAATTAGTCAATCACCCATTTTATTATTTCAGAAAACTTGTTAGTTGTGATTAAGGAACAGTACATTCCTTGATTTTGTAATAACTTCAGGGAACTAGAGAAACAAACACACAAACCCATCTATTTCTTTTTTGTCACATTCTTTATGAAAAGGTGGTTCTGATCTAACCATTGATCTGAGTTGTGATAAGAATCACATCAGACTGAGAGACTGGGAAACAGATCTAACTTTTGTTAAATCTATTTAATGTCCCTTTCATTTCTGTTCAGAAAATAGTTCCAGTTTGCAATCTTGCTTAGAATAAAGAAAACAATGAGTTAATCCACAAATCAGCTTATAGTCACTAAGGTAGGTGCAGGTTGTGATGAATTAAATTAGCCGTAAAATAACGACTTTAGATACTTTAGGCAGCAGCGCCATAACAGCACGGAGCTTGACACTGCCTTCAAAAGCCCAGAGAGTGCTCCAACCCAGATGCAACATTCAGTCAAAAAAAATCAAACAGCTGCAAAGATGGAACCATCCCCTTTGCCTTAACACAGTAGGCTCAACAGTGAAGTTCAGGAGCTGCTTGAAGAGTTCTTTGGTCATGCACGATGCATCGGCGACAACAGCAAGAGCTACGGAACACCCCTGCAACCCTTCATTTCCAATCCCCTGTTTCACAGGAACCACTGCCTCAGGTAGGCAGGTGTACAGAAACCAACCCAGCTTGAAAGCAGAAGCAGCAGCAAAACTGTGTCTTCACTGTAATTGTAGCTTGCACACACAAAGACTCCAAAGGAGCCCTTCGCCAGCCACATCCTGATCGTCTGCATTTCCCCATGCAAATTAATAAACACAAATTTGGGAGAGTTGCAGATTTTTTGCACACATAGCAGTAGAGCTTGTTTATATCTTGTTTCCCATAAAATTAAGGTTTTTTATATTTACAGATAATAAAAACATAATACAAAAGAAGTACAGAATCAGTTTAAACTGCAATCAATTTAAATAGGGCACATGAAACAGTTATACAAACAAAAGAGATCCAAGGAATAGCAACACAAGGACCAGAAGCACCCACTATTTTTTATTCCTCTGATTCATTGCCATCAAATCTGACATAAAAACTTTTAAAATACATGGAGTCCACATAAATAGTGCAGAACACTGTGTATTTATCTTCTGTATTTTGGTTCTCTTTGGACGGGCATTAACACATTCAGCCTGTACTGATGTATCTCCCAAATCATAAAAGCATTACACTGTATTCTTACCCTAGACGTCATCAGTAATGACAAATATATAGTTTTACTTAACTCTATGCATGCTGTCAACAGTACTAATAAGCATATCAATGGCTATACCTATTCCACATAGTTAAGACCAGGGGGCAGTAATACTGTCAAACACTAACCTAACAGGTTGATTTCTGACAAATCTGTAAGTGACCAAGGCTTAGTTACAAGGGGAAAAAAAAAACAAAAACCAAAACAGCTACAGTTACAGAGAAGTTGCAGAAGTTAATCAAGATTACATAATAATCAGATATATAATTTTAAAGATTAATTTACAATCACTCTAGCCAGTTGCTGTAAACAATAGCACTGTTACAATTTTGAACATAGACAGTTTTTCTACTACAACCACCTGATCTTAATCCTATGGAATTATATTTTCCATACCCCAGACTATCAGGCGAACACCATAATTAAATAATTAATACTCTTTCCTTGCATACCAAATGTTTTGCTCATGCCAACACATTCAGCAGAACTAAAAGAGTCTATTAAATCCATCTCCTAGATACGCGTTGGCTCCTGAAGAATCGACAAATACTTGATGAACTAAATGTATAATCCAAAGCAACAACTAACTGCACCCTATGCAACGACAGCAAAAAACTGTCTTGTTCCAGCGTCATTTGCTCATACCTTCAGCAAGCATAGGGCAAGAGAAGAGCTATACACTGTCTTGTTTTAAAGTCATTTGGAAGACATTTCCTCATAACTGCTGACCTAGTCCATAGCACATCCCACTGAAACCTCAAATAGAAAGCAGTGGACTGATATCCCTGAGAAACCAGCTCTGGAAGTTCACCCATTTTCAGACTCCTGTTTCTTGACAGCAAAGCAGGGTGAACATTTAAATGATGCTCATAACAAGCATGAAAAAAACCCAACACTGAGGCTTCAAGGTTGAGATGCTGAGACTGTATAATCATTTCTGCTGCATTATTTTGCTCCTGTCCTTCCACCGATTTTGCTTTCATATTATTTCCCTAACTTCACATTCATCCCTGCATCCTTACCTTATTTCTCAAACCAAGTCTCCCTTGGCAGATTTCTGTAGTCAGAGTTCTGCGCTGACTTGATGTAATGAATGGCTGGAGAAAGCCTCTGCTAACGCTCCCAAACAAAACTCACCCTTCATCTTCCCTCTAAAAACCCCAACATTCATGCATTTTTTCTCCTGCAACAACCGACAACACTGAAAACACCAAGAAGTACCACAGCAATATTTAAGTTGAGACAACTGCTTTACGCACTAATCTTTGAGACGCCAGGGCAGGAAAGCTTTCTGTAACTAGCTCAACACAAGAGCAAAGTCCCACAATTAAAAGACCAGATTACATGCATACCAACGCCTCTGGCTCCCGTGGATTTGGGCGGGCGGTGCTGCCCCGTCCCTGATGCTCTCTCAAAGGCATACAGAAAAAAAAAAAAAAAAAAAAAAAAGGAAAAAGAAAAGAAAAGGATTTTAAAAAGGGGAAAGAGTGTGGCGGAGTGGATGATTTACCTCTTCTAGCAGCGTGACCGTGTTCCTGCAGTTCTGCAACCGGGTGGTGAAGCTGGAGGTGGTCGGGGAGTTGTAATCCTCTGTGGTCTCGGCGATGAACTCCGACACGGTGATCTGGTCCGGCATGATCCTGCCCCACCGGTAAAGACCAGGACGAGTCGGGCACACAGATCCAGAGAGAGGGGAAGCCAAGTTTCGACGGGGAAGGTGGGGGGCGGGGGTGGGGGGAAGCAAACGAAAAAAAA
>WBMZ01004325.1:0-56591 GCA_013400975.1 Atrichornis clamosus | reverse complement strand
GGGAGCGATCCCGGCCCGGCTGCGGCGGGGGCTGCGGCGGCGCCGTTCGCCCGCTCGGCCCCGGGCGCGGCCGCCCCCCCCGACACGAACACCCAGGAACGCACACACGGACACCCTGACAGACACCGTGCCGCCCGCCCCCGCTGCTCGGGGCGGTGCTGAGCGGCGGAGCGGCGGCGGGAGCCATGCTCTCGAGGAAGGGGATCATCCCCGAGGAGTACGTGCTGACCCGGCTGGCCGAGGATGTGCCGGATCACGCCCGGTACCGCGCGCGGGAGAGGCGGGCGCGCTTCGTGGGCAAGAACGGCGCCTGCAATGTGGCCCATAAAAATATCCGGGAGCAGGGGCGCTTCCTTCAGGATGTCTTCACCACCCTGGTGGACCTCAAGTGGCCACACACGCTGCTCATCTTCACCATGTCCTTCCTCTGCAGCTGGCTCCTCTTCGGCATGGTCTGGTGGCTCATCGCCTTCGCCCACGGAGACCTGGACCACAGCACGCGGCTGCAGCGGGACCCCGGAGAGGGGGCGGCGGGGTCTCCGGCCAGCTTTGTGCCCTGCGTGACCAGCATCCACTCCTTCACCTCCGCCTTCCTCTTCTCCATCGAGGTGCAGGTGACGATCGGCTTCGGGGGACGCATGGTGACCGAGGAGTGCCCGGCCGCCATCCTGGTGCTGATCGTGCAGAACATCGTGGGGCTGGTGATCAACGCCATCATGCTGGGCTGCATCTTCATGAAGACGTCGCAGGCCCACCGCCGGGCCGAGACCCTCATCTTCAGCAAGCACGCGGTCATCGCCCTGCGGGAGGGCAAGCTCTGCTTCATGCTGCGCGTGGGCGACCTCCGCAAGAGCATGATCATCAGTGCCACCATCCGCATGCAGGTGGTGAAGAAGACCGCCAGCCTGGAGGGGGAGGTGGTGCCCCTCAACCAGATCGACATCCAGATGGAGAACCCCGTGGGGGGCAACAGCATCTTCCTCGTCTCCCCACTCATCATCTACCACGTGATAGACAAGAACAGCCCCCTCTACGACATCTCCCCCATGAACCTTCACCACCACGAGGACCTGGAGATCATCGTCATCTTGGAAGGGGTGGTGGAGACCACCGGCATCACCACTCAAGCCAGAACCTCCTACCTGGCGGATGAAATCCTCTGGGGCCAGAGGTTTGTGCCCATTGTGGCAGAGGAAGATGGGCGATACTCGGTGGATTACTCTAAATTTGGCAACACGGTGAAAGTGCCCACCCCTTCGTGCACTGCCAGGCAGCTGGAGGAGGACAAGAGCATTATGGACACCATGCCACTGTCCCCTAAAGGCACGATAAGGAAGAGGTCTGTCAAGCTAAAGCCCAAGTTTACCATAAGCGACGAGCCTTCCTGATGCCTTCTGACTGGGAAACTCTGTTAGGGCTTTGTGTCTGAAAGATCTCATGAACTCAAAACACTGAGGTGGCCTCTTACTTTTTTTTAATTCAGGTTGGTAGCACAAGGTATGTTCTGGTGTTATTTATTGTGGGGAAATCTAAAGCTAATTATATTTTTTTAAAGGTGTGAGAGATTTCAAGCAGAACTCGGAGTAGGAAAATCATGGTCTGTAGCTTTAAATTTCAATTCAGACTATTTAATTGCACGATCATTCTGCATTGATTTAACTGCAGGTAATGACACATTTTCTCAAAAAATAAGTGTATATTTATCCTCAGAGATTGCAGTTCTTAGGGTCTTGCAGTGTTCACAAGTCAGTAGTTTTAAATTGGGGTTTTTTTCTAACTTGAACAATCAATATAGCAAAATAAATTATTAATAATTAATGAAGTATGCTGGATTTAAATGATAACAAAAGGGTCAGGCAATGACACGAGACCAGATCCGGAAGTGTCTATATATTATACTGTACATCTCAAAGAAATTAACTGCTGGATTTGCATCATCCATATTGTGTTGTATGGAGCCACTCCTACCACATAAAATATGAAATGTATTTGAATATTTACTTTTGTTTATTTTAAAAACCTTTACACTTCCAAAATAAAACAATCAGGAATACCTTTTTGGACTGTACATTTCTGATAGGAAGCAATGCTTTGCCTTTAAAAGGAGTAGCAGATAATATACGGTTGAAATTAATTATAAATAGGAAACATTCTGTATTTTAATTTCTAAATGAAGAGGAGCAACATTGCCCCCTCCCTGAGTCAGATGGCAATAGGATACTCAGTAAAAAAATTAACCTCTCCCTTGGGTCACGGTGAATTCTGCTAGATAATCAGGGAATAATAATAGAATTTCATATTTTGAATGAAGGGGCAGTGCCGAATGCTGAAAGTATATCTGCATGCAGTGGGGAAAACCTTTCACTCCTTTCCCTTTCGTAAGAGAAGCCGAGGTTTTTGTGCTTAGGGGAAGGAGGGGTGAATGAGACAACGTGGTCACTCTGGGATGCTGTGTCACAAAACATACTCCTGCTGAGGAAAGGATTCCCTTTCCAATTTCATCCTGACCTCCCTATGCAGCTGGTGCCTGCCTCGGTTTTCAGCTGAATTCAAGATCTGTGATTTACCAGCAAAGATGAAGGAGCCATGTTCACCCTCTCAGTCCCACAGTGACAACAGGAACAATTTCTCTTAGAGGAATTGTTCCCCCACTCCTGCGAATCCACTGTCTGGGGGTACTGGTAACAGCAGCAATGTTATTTCTACACAGGGTTATTAGGAGATAGCACCAGTATTAACTACAGAGCAAAGGGCCACCCAGGTAAAGAAAATAAAACATCCAAATAAAACCTAAATAAGCATCACAGAACTGATCCAACACCTGGTTACACAGGTTGTGCAGAGAGGCACCAAGTTACTTTCAACATAATTTTTCAAGGAGTTTCTAGTACCAGGTCTTGTGTGTTATGTAGTTCACAACAGGCACCTGAAATGGTTTGTATTGGCAGTAAGATGGCAAATTTCTGATGCCCTGTCAGTGTAACTATACAGCAAACTCATGCAAAAGTGTAAGAAAATTTCCATGGTGACTGTGGAATATTTTTGGGCATCTATAATAACACAAAATAATGTTTGGGTTAAATCAGATATTGTTTTAAAATGATAAAATATTTGTTATATTTTCGCTGCTTATGTATTTCAGTTTTATGAAGACCTGTATCAACATTATCAGATTGTCAGTTACAGGAATAAATACTGCTCAGTTTCCAAATCCCCAATACACCAATCTTATTCCAGCTCTGAAAATGTGATATGAGTTTCACAACAAAAAGACAATAAAACTAGCATTAGCAAGTAGTCGGCAAATAAAATTTGGAAAGGCATATTTTACATGTGTAATCATAACCACCCCTGTTTTTTTAAATAGGGCATGATTAAATGCCCTAGATGATTAAATTTCTTCTGTAAGACTGCGTTTAATTGTCGCATTATTTTTCTGGCTTTCCCTTTCCCGTTGCCTGTCAGAGGGCAATTGCAGCAGAGCTCCCTGCATTTTCTGTGCATCTTTGTTCCTTTGAAAGTTCGTTGTTCTTTATCACTTGTCACAGCATCGCCGCTCTGTTCTGACAAGAGTCATACACAAGATATTCCTTGGCTTTCCAGTGACCTGAAATCTTTGGCTTCTCCACACTCTCCTTAGTGCCTTATTTCAACGTGTAAGATACACTTTAAGGTTCTCTCCTAAAACCTCTTCTGCTCTGGTTGCATTTTAAAGCTCTTTTCAAGATTTGACCTACATGTGAAGCAGTTTAAGCAGCAGTACCATGCAACTATATTCAGGAACTGATGCAAGCTTCTTTTTGCCTCAGGGAAATCTGAGAGGTAGAAAATTCTCTTTGTTTCCTGTGAGGTGGGAGGGGAAAGATGGGGAGACACAGCTTCTGTTCACTGGGCTGCTGTCAAGACCATCTTTTACGTCACTGCTTTTACAAGAATCTGCCTGATTTTTCTGAAGTGTTGCAACAAAGAGACATCATAATATTATAAGGCAGGCAGGATTTGTGCTGTTAAAATCACCAGAGTGAATTATTTGAATCAAAATATTGGTGATTTTGAATCTCGGGGTTGTAGTGATTTAAAATCCTTCTGTTCTTTCACCATTTAAAATATTCAGAAGCATTTCGGGGACAGAGCAAGGAAAAATAAGTGTATTTATTTTGCACTAGGGATATTACTTCTTTTTGGGCATCCTTTCATTTTGTCGCTGAAGAAGTGTTTGGGAACACAGGTCTCTGAAATTGTCCTTAAAGTTGTACTTCTGCTGACCGCCCCCATTCTCCGTAGGAAGGTTCTGAAGAAGGCGTCAGTGCTATCATTTGACACAGAAAAGTCCTCATTCTTAGCAGTGAGCAAACGCTGTGTTTTCCATAGCTGAACTCAAAAGCGAGTGGGTTTTTGAACTTTCTTCCTCAGCCCACGTGTGCTGTTTCGTAGGTGGCATCACAGTTTGGATGGATCCTGCTGAGCAGCCGGGGAGAGCTGTGGCTCCCACGTGTCCTCTGCACAGAAACTGGTGCGAGGGAAGCTGCAGGCTACATCACATGCTCAGGGCTTGCCCTGGCTGAGGTGTGGACGCGGACACAAAAAGTAGGGAGCTCAGGGATGAGTTTTGGGTGTGGCCGAACCAGCTGAGCCCGTGGGAATCGCCTTTCACGTGCTTTGGAGTGCGGCGACCATTATCGGTTTGTACTCCCAAGTTCACACTGTTAAGTGCTTTTGAATTGGAGCTGCTTGATGGAGAGGAGGATCACAGCTGGTTGATCAGAAAGGGAGACTTACATGCCATAGTTTTAAAATACTTGTAGTGACTGCTCGTGAGCCACTGGGCAAATCAGTTTCATGTTGCGTTTCCTACTGAAATCAAGGGACATATATTTACAAAATTAAGAGTGTAACAAGGTCCGGCTTTGTCTCTTTATCCCTCAAGGCACATGACAAGTACAGTGTTATAGCAGTGTATTCCGTAGGACATGTCCCTATAAAATAGATGCAAACCAGAAATGAGCTAGAGGTGGAATTTTAAGGCAAAAGAGTCAGGGACACAAAATAAATACATTTAAAATCAGGAAATTAAATAGTGGGAAGACAATGTCAAGAAGAAACTATTTTATTTTGAAGCACCAGCAAAGGTGTGACGATGCTGAGATGAGAGACATAAAAAGCAGACATGAGAGGCTGGTATAAAAGTTTAACAAGGCCAAGGTCTACATGCTAGCATAGACCAGCAACAGGGTCAATGTCAAAATTCAGGCTGCCCTGTAAGGTGAGACTACAGGCTGGGCATGACCAGCATTGCTCAATCCAGTGGGTAAATATTGCTGTGTGTTGAGCAAGGTACGAGTCACCACAGAGCACTCCTGGAAGCAGTGTTGGGAGAACTGCTTGGTGTCTGACCCTTATGGTTAGTTGTGTATTCATAGTTAATAATATCAAACTAACGAGTAATTAATAGTTCTTCAAAAACTGAATTTGTTTCTTTGTGTTTTCATTCCTCTTTGACTTTTTGTGTACCTCGGTTGCCACTACCACTTTATTGTAGGTGTGCTGGCACAGATTGTTTTGATTTGGCACAGAGCCCAAGAGTGTTTTGGGGAGTAAAATACAAAATCAAAATAGATACTAGAAACCCAAAAACCTCTGTGAAATTGCCAAGCTTGCAAGTTTCACAGTGATTACTTGCACAAAGCATGGAAATACCTCTTCCTAGGAACTGGGTATTGATAAACCACCATAGATTATTATATTTTGCAGGTCTGTGTGGAAGGAAAAGTGGATTAGCTCTTCAGATTAGGGTTAAGGAAAAGAGAAGGTTCAAAATCACTGTATTTTAGGCTCCCTGGTTACACCTTTCCCTCTCCCCCGGTCAGTCATACTCGTGTTGCCACTAAAAATGAGCAGGCTAAGTGCTCTTTGCAGGGCATGTTCCCATGTGGCACTTCATTCATCCAGGGCCAGCTGCCCCATTCCAAGGTGGACATCTCCAACCCAACAGCCCTGATCCAAGCTTCCTGCAAGGTAGCAGAAAAATTCCCACCCATTGCAGTGTATTTTTGGATCAGAGGACGTGATCTGCCAAGCTGCTGGAAGCACATGCTGCAGCAGACAGAGGGATTTTATCCTCCCTGCAGGCCTTACTCCACAGAGGTGCTGTTGGAGGTGAGGAGACCCTTGTGAGAGGGAGGCTGTGAGGGAGCTGGACCGGAGCAGGCACAGGGACGTGTGCTCAGCGTGGCTGGGGAGTTCTGCCTGCCTGTAACAAGTGACTCAGTGCACTATTTTTGATCCAGCAAGGGCAGAAAGATATGTGATACAAACCTCCACACCCCCCAAGGAGGACTATTAAAAGAGCAGAAGACATTCTTGAGAGGCTGCAGATACTGCTCTACCCAGCCCTAAGCACTGCTGGGTGCCTGCAGAATGTGCTGCATGGTTTTCTGGCTTACACCCCTGTTCTAATAAATAGCGTGACTTCAATGAGTTATCACCGGGCAATGACTCAGTTTGAATGGAATTTTCAAAAATCAAAACCTGCAGCCCCTCTTTGCCACTTGCCTCTGTCAGCCTTTGTTCCTGACTCAGGAGTTTGGATGCAGATGGCAATACCCTGTGAGGTTTCCCAACCAGCACCCTCAGCGCAGAGCTGAGCAGCATTAAATGGCAATCCCATTGGAACTGGAGGGGCCTAGAGGCCTCGTGGCAGTGGCCCCACAGAGAAATGTCTCCTCTTTCTTTCCCTCACAGGAGCTGAGGCCCTGAGCTGGGAGTAGGGCTGTCACCCTTTTCCTCCTCTAGCTTCCTTCCTCTTTCAGTACTTTAAGTGGCCAATATTTGCTTATAGTTTTGCCTTGAGCTCTCTGTTCAAGCGAGGGTATGCACAAGATATAAATAGCATTATTGTTGTTGTTATAGTCACAATAATGTCATTCCTGAGTGGAGCTGAAGCACAGAAATTGACAGTGAGTATTAGTGCCAGCAGAGGAACCTTTGACTTCAATGAGCTTCAAATCCAGCCTCCATTTTAAATGCTGGGCCTTTAAATCCAAGCAATCTTGCCAGGAAGTTAATTAGCACCAGGATTCCCCTCTTAGGGTTGGGCACTATTAGGGTAATGGGGAAGGCAGCTAACTCAAATAGACCCTGATGGAGTCTTTGCTGCAATAGCAATGCTGTTCCTTGGCTTCAGCATCTTCGGGGAATGTCTTCCTCTGTCTTGTGAGTAAAAATCCGATTTTATTTCATTTTCTCTAGCTTGAGAGAGTGTGGCCTTTGTGCATATTTTATAATCCTCTCTGCTAAGGCATTTTAATTTTTTGAGTGTTTATGCCATGGTTTTGTCAACATTTGTCCTGTTTGTCATGTACCTGAAAGGAGGTTGTGGTGAGGTGGTGTTGGTATCTTTCCCAAGTAAACAAGAGACAGAACAAGAGCAAATGGCCTCAAGTTGTGCCAGGGGAGGTTTAGATTGGATATTGGGAAAAACATCTTCACTGAAAGGGTGCTCAGGCATTGGAATAGGCTCCAGGGAGGTATTTAAAAGCTGTGTGGATGTGGTGCTGATGGACGTGGCTTAGTGTTGGACTCAGCAGTCCTGGGGATAATGGTTGGATTTGCTGACCTTAAGGGCCTTTCCCCACCTAAACAGTTCTTTGACACTAAGTTCTCACTGTCTGCTGGTGAATACATACTCCCAGTACTGGGGATAATAGATGGAGTTGTTAGTTCTACTTTAGCTTTAAAACTCGAGGAATAAAAGTGAGCAAGAAAACACTTTGGTGAGATAGGTGGAGAAAAGAAGCAGTGAGATGAGCAGGAAGATCAGAGTGATGTTCTTGTAAAATGTAAGGATTTTGGTGAGGCAGAGTGCCCAGAGAGCACCTTCCTTGTGTGAAATGATGGCTAATTTGAACTTGAGGGTAAAGAACCCTGTGCAGCCATCCCCAGTGATGTTTCAGAGGGTGACCTGCACTCTGTGGGTGTGCCATTCACTGGATACACCACGGTGGCTCCATTTGAAAGAATCAATGGCTGGCTACACCAACCATGGAGAAAGTTCATGCTTGTTGAGAATTTATCTAAATTATAGGCAGTAACCAGATATTTTTCCAAAATCAGCATCTGTCTTTAGCAATGACTTTGTAGGAAGTAGCTGTTATTTTCTCACAGATTTTCTTCTATCAAGTGTTGCCTGGATATTCATAACTGAAATCTTTACACTTAGAAGCCACCTGCTTTACTAAATAGATGCTTTTGATAGTGATATTTATTTGATTTGAAAGGTTGTTCTTTCATGCTTCCTTTTTTTTTAATTACACCTGCTTTACTAAATAGATGCTTTTGATAGTGGTATTTGATTATTTGGTTTGAAAGGTTGTTCTTTCGTGCTTCCTTTTTTTTTTTAATTACACCAAAGTTGTTATTATGTCATTTTTTTTCCTACTTAGTTTGCTCATTGCTGTATGTAGCCTGAAAAGCATGTCACTTCTGTTTTGCTCATGAACAGCACCTGTTTAAAGAGTAAAATAAAATTAAAAGTTTCATGGTCAGAACTCTGGAATTACAGTACTACTATTCAAGGTATTTCAAGGGTATCACAAGTGTTTCTACTGTTATGTGCAGACTTGTCTTCACTGAAGAGTCCATATTCTTTTCTAAGTGGAGCTAAATCAAATATTAAAATTAGTGTTTTCTCAAAAGTCTCATCTTCAGTAGAAATCTCAGATCTGAATGTACGTTCTTCACTGTTTTCTGTTTTGCAAGTTACATAGGAGATTAAACCAGATCTATCCTTATCCAGTCCTTATTTTCTACTTTTTCTCAATTGGGAATGGTCCCTCAAACCAGGTAACAAAATTCACTTGGTTTCTATTCCTTCCACATACCCAGCACTGAAGTGTTGCATCACAGTAGCCTCTGGATGTGCAGTAAGGTACTTTGTCTTCAAAGTAGGAACTGCTTCTTGGCTAGATGGACCAGAATAATTTATTTTATTTTTTTTAGAAGAGAATAAATGTTTTGGCAGCAAAGCCACTCCATAAATGTGTCATGTTGGCTGAGTGGTTTGTGTTTTCCTAATAAAACTGTAATTTCCACATTTCACCGATGTCCTGTAATGTTAAATAACTACCTGAAGGGGCAGCTATAAATATAAGACTCCCTGCCAGCTTGTTCCCCTCGTTTGGACTTGGCCTTGAGCAGGCCCAGTGTGAAACTTGTGCTCAAAACCCTTCTCTTTATTTCTGAGCTTCTGTCTGGACTGCCAGAGATCCCTTACCTGCAGCTGACTTTCATATCAAAAAACCAGATTTGTTTAAAAACTACTAATATTAACCCGGAGACTTCTTTGGTGGCGATGGATAATATAGATTCTGCCTGTTTCTTCCCATTCCACATGCATGTTGCTGATCCCAAACCTGGAGTTCTGTAGTCGATGTAGGAGGGCCAAGTAGTGGCTGAATAACCATCCTGTCACTTGTCACACGTTCCAGTAAGGTGTCCCTGCTGAGGTGAGGATTGTGCTCAGGAGTGGCATTATCAGAATGGCCTTTACAGTTTTGTTCTGTTCTAAAGCTAAAACTATCAAGGTTTTATGTGCCTTTGATTTGCTGTTTATTAGACACAGTTTATTAGCAGCCTTGTCAGGTTCTTCTACAAAGCAGGCAGGAATTATATGAATTGCAATAGTAATACTCTTATACTGACATATCATAAAGGGCGTTAATGCATCCATAGAGAAATCCACAACCTTGTATTAAAAAGTATTGCCCAATTTACACCAGTCCACACCCAGTTTGCACCACCAGTTTTTTAGTGGCATGTTCTCATTATTCAATATCCAGTCATCACTGCTTTTCACATTGACTCTCAGAGAAACTACTCCAAAGTGTGCTAAATTCAACAGATGTTGTCTTACTGACTTTAAAAAGTCTGGATGTGGTTCAGAGAATGCCTGGCTAAAATGGTGTGCTGGCACTCACCTTTCATTCACTTTCCTGAAACAGTTTAAATAAATGAAAACGTACTGATCAGCATTAGTGTGGTTTGACTTGGTCCTTAGTGAGTTATAGGTGGAAAGCTCTGTTTGGTTTTAATGTTTATGGTGTAGCTGCAGCTCATTCATTGCAAAACTGGGATGAAAAATTGAAAATTTCCATGTTATTCCGACATACAGAAATACTTCCTTAAAGATAAAATCTCCTTTAGGTAAGACTCCGATACCTCTAATAACATTGTAATAACTCTTATACCTTTATCCAGCCACACTAAAAGGAGCTTGAGTATTTGCAAACTAGTACCCAAATTTAAACTAACTTCTAGGAGGTGACAAACAATAATAATAACACAGTTTGCCTGCAAGCCTGAGTTGAAAAGCTTGTTCTACACATATGTTTGGTGTTGTCAGGTACAAAATTTGATATGGGAAGTCCAAGACACAGAGTCTTATTGACTGTGGCTTGTGTAGAAATTTCTCATCTCGCGAAGACAACAGAAGACTTTGCTAAAGCAAGAAAGTCTTCCTTATAAAAGCTGCAGCAGTGAAATACTCCTGGGATGCTAAGTCCAGTGACCAGGCTGTTTTCAGCCCAGTCACCATCATCCACCAACTAAAACATTCTGTTACTTTGCTATGAAAAAATAGGAGAAGATTTATAGTTTGAGGACAAACTAGTTAAGAAGTAAACCCCAGGCAAGGGTTTGATGGTAACACCCCTCAGCTATGAAATGTAAAATCTATTCTGCTTTCTTCCCTCTAGAATTTTACAGCAGGGTAAATATGAAATTACATATTGTGGTTGAGAGGGGAGAAGGAAATCAAAATTGTCCCTGTCAGATATGATATCTCATGGAAAGCAAATCGGTGGTGGAAAGGCTGGATTAAAGCTAACAGAAACTCAATTTTTGGCTTTCATTTTTTCCCAACCACTTTAGTTTCAGCATTTCATGGCAGGGAATATAACATTCTTAGTTCATTTGAAATATATCAAGTCAAGCAAAGCAAAAACCCAAGTAAAATTCAACCTTTGTTTATGCCAGTTACTTGGAGCTTTTGTAGAGACTCTCAATAGCAAAACTAAAATACCAAGCGAATATATCTTGTGGAGCACTGCATAAACTAATTCAATAAAAAGCTACAGCCTGGGTCTCCGGGGCTGAGCTGTGCTTGCACAGTGACTCATGAATTACACCTTCCTGTCCCTCTGTACAACTGAAACAAAGTTATTTTCCCCTACAAATTACATCAAATACTTCTCTGTACTGCCCTTACAGTGAAAGGACCCACAGATGTATTATACATACCTGGGAACCTTAGAAATGTCTTTTTTTTTTTTTTTAATAGGTATCTCCAGGCTTTGTACATTACTTTGAAATTTTTTTTTGACAAACATGAAAGCTGTAGTGTTATGTGAAGCATAGAATGTAGGTAGAAGCAGGTGCCTGAGTGGCCCAGTGGCCCTTGTCTGATGCTATCTTTGATTATATCCTCAATCATATCCTCTTCCAATAACCACTGAATTTGAATCTCTTTAAGTCAGAAACCACTTACTCTATGCACGCAGACACAGAGAGACGATATAGTATTTCTTCCTGCTAGATAAGCAGAAAAAGATGTGAATAGGAGGTCAAAGAAACTTGATTTTTTATCTCTTGGTATTTATATAGTTGGGTATTTTTACAGGAAGCAAGAGGAATTAAATCTCAGTAAGAAATATGAAAAATAACATTCTTTTGACAGCTTAAACACAACTAACCTCTAGTCCTCTAGCTATGAAATTGTGTTTATTTATATTAATTTAGTACTCATCCAACTGCAAGGCTTCTGTAACAAATGTACCATGTAATTACATATTTTATTTTCCTTGGCTTATGAAGTTCCTGGCTTCTCCTTGCTAGTCCTTCTCATGTCCTTAAAACAGCTATGCCAGCACAATTTAAAAGTTTATGAATTACAAAGTACAAGTGGTTTCCATGCTGCAGGAGGAATAATGTATTTATTGTCTCTTAAAGGGTCAGTGTCATCCTATTAAAATATGCTTCCCCAGGAAAATACTTCACAATCTCCAAGAGCTATTCTTTCCTTTTTTTTTTTTTTCCTTGTAAGAGTTTCTTAAAACCTTCAAAGACACAGACCATTTGATTAGGCTTTCTCATTTCCAGTAGGGTAGAGAGGAATATAGATGCCATGGACACTTGGAAATTCTCAGGCTAGCTCTGTTTCTCAAGCTTAATCTAGTCCTTGGGCTAGATTTAAATCTACATCTACATTTTTCTTCCTTTTTGTGTGCATTGGTTTGCAAGTATCAATGTAGGTGTCTCATAGTGGGACAATTGGGTCCGTGTGGGATTCTATTTGGTTTTTTCTGAATACTTTATTAAGATAGTTCATGACAAATTCTGTAAAATCTTATCAGGAGCAGGATTTTTGTTGCTCCTTAGGTTCAACCTCTTTCAGCCCTCAAAACTCTCTATTTCTGGCGTGTCAGTGCTTATAAAGCTGGACATGCAGGACACAGCTGCACTGACCTCCCTCTGGGGCAGACTTCAAGCAAATTTGACTCGTGACAGAGCTAACACGGTTTAGAGGCAGTGTGTCCTCTCCTGATGTTTTCAAGTGGACCAAAGAGAAAAGCAAAAACATACTGCCCAAAGAACACAGGATGAGAGAGTCACCTTGCAAACTGAGAGAAGAGGATTTCCTTGCAGTACCCTTTGAATGTGCAACCTCAGCAATGAACTGTCTGCGAGGTTGTGAAAATGGAATTTGGTTTTCTTTGCAATGCAGTTTTGCCTCCAGCAGCAAAAGACCCTTGGTTTTTAACTTCAGCATCTGTGGAGGTTCCTTCAGAGTTACTCATCATCTTGATGCTTAAAGAGTTCAACTCCCTCAGGAATAAATGAATGGGCTCTGCAAGTTAAAGTGCCTTCAAAGCAGTTGGCACGTCCACTAAGCATTGCACTGCATCCAGCGCTGGTGGAGCTAAAAAAGCAAATAACCAGATTTCTATAAATTTTATCAAGGTAATATAGAGCACTGCAAGGTGCTGGTTGGGGGTGTCCCCTTCTCCCAGGTACTGAGCAGCATGACCCCCAGAGGAACCTATGCTGGAAGCCCACAGAACAGGCAAAGAGGAAAGAGTTGGGGAAGGATGGGTTCCATGGCTGCAGCCTCTGTTACATTCCTCTGAAGAAAAACCCGAGATGTGTTTGCCTTTCCTGGTTAGAGATCCAGTGGCTGTGGCCAGCAGTGCTTGAGGGATGAAGCTGCCTTCTGTGAGGAGAATGTGCCTCCTCTGGGAAAATGGTTTCAAGACATCTTATAGGCCCACATTTCCTTAGATGTTAAATGAGGGAAATGGCCAGCTGTTGGAGAGCTGAGTGTGGCAGGTAAGACAGCTATTTGGAGAAAATACATCGCATTACTGAGAGCAAATCTGTGTGAACACATAGGAATAACTGTATGCATGTGGGAGTGTCTGAGTTAGCTGACAGCAGCTCTGGAGGCAAAGAATACCCTTCTGTGTAACTGATGAAAATCTGGGAGTTTTAAAATGGACACTTGCTTTGAAAAAATAATCTGTTTTAAAACCCACCATAGCCCCACAAGCTGTAAACCCAGACACCTGTTGTCTTCCAGGATTTAAACCATATCCTGACTGCATGGCAAAGCAGTTTAACAGTCAGTGGCAATGTCCACTCAAGAGGACATCACTTCTGACATTCTTTGTCATAAAGAACATCGTAAAAATTTGACACGAGTGTCATAAATGATTTCAATGGAAAGCTTTGCCCTGTCATCCTCACATACATTTGGAGAAACACGAACAGTTCATGGAGCCAGGAAAGTCCCATTCTCCTCTGTGTGAGTCTGAAACTGAAAAGCTGTCAGATCCTCCTGGTTCTTTAGCAGAATTGCTTTTTCTTCTCCTGCAGCATTGCTTTGTGTGTTACAGAAGAAAATGTGTACCTTCCTCTCTTGTGGATAATTAACATAAAAAGTTAGAGTAGTAGTGGTTTGGGGTGAAAGTCTACAACTTGGTGATTCAAAACAGCTCCTTCCAAATGCTTCTTTTCTGTGCTTTCTTTGACCACTACTACATTTTGAGGAGCTGTAAGGAAGAAAGGACATGCTTGTTTCTTTAGATGCACACTTACCCAAGTGTTGGACAGACTACTCAGCTTCTGGGCAGTGTTGAGGAGCTCTGTGAGAAGTGAGCTGCATTTACATAGTGCAAGTGGCTGCCTAAAATAAGCTGAAGTTAGCTTTTGTTTTCTCCAACTCATAAATATGAGTCGGTTCTTCACTTTACAAAGGTTTCGATAGTAGTGATAGTGCATAAAAGTATTTTATTGCTGTATTGCTTTAAAACATGCAATTACATTCTGTTAATTGAAGAGCTGCAATTATTTAAATAGTCTTTAGTCCACCACTGTTGCCAGATATGTGACGATAGAATCAGCTACAGCCAAAGTTTCTTCTGTGTGAATTTGTTTGTGAAAGGGCTATTTAGATGCAGAAGTTTGTCACAGTTTAAATAGTAAAGAAGCAGCTGGGCATTACCACTTTGAAGCTCTTGTGATGACACCTGCACCTCAGGTGTGAGCAGGATGATGTGGATTAGCCACTTTCTGGGTCAAACTGCATCTCTTCAGCCAGTCATTTGTGAGTGCACTGCATCTAGTCCCAGCACTATTTTTTCCCTATTTCATAACTACTGTGTTGCAATTTGTTTTTGAGCGTTTTCTCTTTGTTTGGAGGTTTTTTTGTTTTGAAATTAAAAAAAAACAAAACGCTCTGTGTATACTTGGTGCCACCCTGGCTTTGTCCTGAGGAGCCCAAGGGGCATCTGAAACATTTAGGACACGTCTGGACTGAAAGCTGAGCTGTGATGAAACATGCATAAGCTGGCAGGGCCCAGGCCTGCAGTGCCACGTCACGGCACAGATGGCTTAGCAATTTCCAGCCCAACTGCAGCTGCCAAGGAACCAAAGGAAAACTTCGCTCTTAAGCAAATGGGAGCAAAGGCATGTGAGCATTGCTTTTGGGAACTGGGGCTAAAATCAGAATAATGGTGAGGAGTATTCCAGCGCTGGCTGCAGTTGGTCATCCCTCCTATAAGCCTTAGAATAAAATCATTTGCAAGACTAGTCTTCAATGTAGAAATTGTTAATACAGTCAGAATGGAAAGTTAGACACTGGAAACCACTGATGTGGTTCATAGAGCTTAATGTACAGGAAAGCTCAGCCCAAGTGAAAGACAAGCAGCTGTTCATCCAAAGACTGAGCCCACTAAAATGCAACTTGGGACCTGTAAGTAATTAATAGATAAATTAATAAAGACTATTATGATGGTACTGTCATTACCTGTAGATCGAACTAAATCTACTTATCAGTACAAATGACTGGCTGGTTATTTTTCTTGTCTGAACACATAGTAGAAAGTTAAAATACAGAGAGTTATTTAGCCTATGAATAGTATGTGATTTTTTTAAAGCTTTTTCACATTTTATAATACTCAGTGTGCACAAATAAATGAATATTTCAGCACTTAATTTCCCCCTTGTTAAAAAATAAAATGCATAGAAAAAAGGTATTTAAACTAATTATAAAACCACAGGAGTTGATACTGAGCTATGGCTTTACATGCAGTGAGCAGCGTAACACTGAACACAGACAGTTAAACCAGGGATAGGGGGAAACTGCTCATAAACTTCAGGCATGCCTGGATGATGACTCCTTATTCCTTTATCTGTGTTCTCATATTTAACAGGATGATTTTTATGAGTTTTCTTGGATGTTCTTTGGTGACCACGCTTCCCTGGGTGCTTCAGAGACCAAGTCAGCTAGCATCCCTAGGCTGGCTTTAATATATGCAATTCTTACCTTTAGAACTCCTGGGAAAAAAATAGTGACTTGCCATTTACCTAAAAAGAAGCTGTTTCTTGAGCAGCCTCAGGAGTGACCATGAGCTGGCACCTGTTTAGTCCTGTTTCCTTCAGCTGTATTTCTGGCAGAAATAGTAGTGTTGCCTTTTTTGTTTCATTCACAGGTGGGACCCTGCTCTAGAACTGTGGTTTCAAGCTATAAATGTAAACAGTAGCTTTTCATGGTCAGTTTAAGCCTTGGGGTTTTAAATACCAACTAATCCTGACGTTGTTATGCAGTTGTGGTGCCCTGTGCTCAGAGATCAAGCCTGGTACCCAGGCGTCTCTAGTCAGGAAGAACGTTGTTAGCTTAGAGCTCATTTGCACTTTCAGGGTCCTTTTCAAAAGGAAACAGCATAATTTAAGAAACGCATTTTGTAAAAGAATTTTTAAAAAGGCCTTTTGAAACACAGCAGCTGTTGTTTGGCTTTTGAGGTGTCATTTAGTTTCCAACATCCCATTCGATTATGCCACCACTCTGCTTCTTAATTAGCTGCGGAGAGGGCTCAGGAATCCTTGTCTTAAGACTCCCTCTAGTGAAGAAATGGTGTGCAACTCTATGAGCTTGGCAGGTGAGAAATCCTTGTGTTACAACAGATGTTGGATCACTTCCCTGTGGTACTGAATGCACTGGCAGGGTCTGCACAGCCTGTGGATTGGCGTGGGCTCAGGAACTCCACTCCTGGCTGCTGGAGTGTGCAGTGCCTTTCTGTGAATGGAAATTCCATGCGCACGAGTTTGCTGAGGATCACTTACTCATGCTCTCCTCCTAGGTGGGCCTAGGAGGAATTTGTGTTTTGGGGTAGCCTGGTATGAGCACAGTGCAGTTAGAGGGCTGCCTGCACCTCCATCCCACCTTCCCACTTTTGGTGATAGGGAGCACAGAAACGGAAGTCCTCTTCTCAATGTGTTATTGACAGCGATGATAAGATAGAGAGGGTGTGAAATGAGGTATTGGAGGGGAACTCTGTGCGTTGTATGCACCGACACCTTCTCTAACACAGCAATGGCTCTGTGGGCAGTTTCTCGGGAGACACCAGCTGTGAGCTATTATGTGTTTAAGGAAGTACACGTGTGAGTAAACACACATTGTTTGCACTGAGACTGAACAGCAATTGCTGTGCAGTCACTCAGACTAACAGCTGCTTCAATTGATGGAAAAAGGGGCAAAGAATGGAGAGGTCAATCCTGTAGTGCTGCTCTATCCCTGCCTTTGTAACTGGAAAATATACCAGGTTTAGAAACTAGGGTGGTATCTCTGTAAATAAATTACTTTCCCTCACTGATACCGTATTTTACCATAGAAGTAAGTATGTAGGCTGTTATTTAGCACAGCTTTTGATAGTATAATTATAAAAACTGTTGGATATAACCTGATTCTAGCAAGTCTAGCTTTTAAGCATTTAGGTAGCATTAGAGTAACTGTGGATGGTTTTGATATTTGCTGTCTGTGGCTGCGTAAATAATTGGACTTAAACTAGCTCCCTCTTTTCTCATTATGTAAAAATAAACAATTCATTTTTAGAAATGTAACTATAGTCAGTGTTGCTGATTTCAGATGGGACTCATTTCACAACCTTGGTACAGCTGGGACCAACCTTAGGGAGAGCCCTTGGCATCTGCTACCTACTTCTGCATAAATCACCCAAGAACAAGCCCTAGTTCAAAGCTCCACTTCTTTGCAAAATCCTGCCATACATTGTATTTTTCCTAATCCAGATACATTTACAAGATGGAAAATGCTAATGTGGCTGGATATGGCATCATGTCCTGTAGATCTCAAGAGACACATTGCCCCAGCCCTTGTCACATCCTAAAGTGGCCAAAAGCTGGCTATGGATGCAAAACCTCTAAGCACAGAGTGCAACCTACAGAAAAACGCGTTACTAAGCCCATGGGTGCTTCACCTTCTCTGGGACTTCTGTTTAGAATGTGAACAAGTTGAACAAGTTGGGGAAGTGTGTGGTGGTGGTGTTAAGGGTTTGTAATGCTATTGCACAGTAGCAGTTTAATTAGTTGGGTTTGTGTTTTTATGAATGTAGAAAATTGAGCATTCGAGTACCTAATTAGTGAATAGCTACTGCAGTGAGGCAGCTGGTGCCAGGGAAGAACACAAGATCTCTTATATCTTATTTTAAATGCACATCTTTCCAGAGAGCAAGAAGTGGAGGGCAAACAGGAAGGACTCCTAAGCAGAAGAGAAGGCTTCAGGGTGACCTAATTGTGGCCTTTCAGTACCTGAAGGGAGCCCAAGAGAAAGATGGAGAGGGACATTTTNTACTGCAGTGAGGCAGCTGGTGCCAGGGAAGAACACAAGATCTCTTATATCTTATTTTAAATGCACATCTTTCCAGAGAGCAAGAAGTGGAGGGCAAACAGGAAGGACTCCTAAGCAGAAGAGAAGGCTTCAGGGTGACCTAATTGTGGCCTTTCAGTACCTGAAGGGAGCCCAAGAGAAAGATGGAGAGGGACATTTTGCAAGGACATGTAGTGACAGGACAAAGGGGAATGGCTTCAAACTGAAGAGGGCAGGATTAGATTAGATATTAGATACTAGGAAGAAATTCTTTACTGCAAGGGTGGTGAGGCACTGGAACAGGTTGCCCGGAGAAGCTGTGGATGCCCCGTCCCTGGCAGTGTTCAAGGTCAGGTTGGATGGGGCTCTGAGCAACCTGGTCTGGTGAAAGGTGTCCCTGCCCACGGCAGGAGGGTGGAATGAGATGATGTTTAAGGTCCCTTCCAACCCAGGCCACGCTATGACTGTGTGAATACAAAGCTGTGCACGGAGATATAAACCCGCCTCTTGCCCACCCGGTAAAAATAAAACACTAAACATCTGTCACTGTGCTGAGTTTCAGTTTAATCCAGTTAAAAACTAATCTATACAAAGTACAGAGTGGGGCTTTTTTTTTTTTTACATATATTGCACCAGAGATATGAATTTGTACAACATTTTCCAAATTTTACCCCTTCATCCTCCTACTGAAATCCCAGCCAAGCACACAACTGAATCTTTGCATCTCTGTGGTGGAACTGGTGTCTGTATAAAGTTAAATAGTTTTCTTGTAATCACCTCCTACATGAAAAGCAAAATACAGGTGTAAGCACTTGTGCCTGTGATATTCCAGTCCCTTTTCTGCAATTACACTTTCTACTGAGTTACAACAATTCTTTACAAAAACTCTGGATGTTTCAAAGTAAATGGGGCAAGGGGGCCAACTGCCAATAGCAGAGTCAGGACCTTACAATCAAAATACAAGAGGCTGCACCAAAACTGAAGCTTGAGCATTACATTACAAAGCATGTCGTGACCTGTAATGGCATTTGTTAGGAGGCAGAAGTAGCCTGAAGGAATGATTTGCAGAAATGCCTTCACACCGAAGGTGTCAGTCCTTGATTCTCTAGACGTCTGTGGCTGTATCACTTGTCCTGTGTGAACTTCCACAGGGGATGGGAGAACACAGTAAAAACGTCCCCTCACCTTTTTCATGACAGTTGAGTAATTCCCTCTTTGTTTCCTTCTTCACCCTGTTATCCATGGCCAGGTGACAAACTCAAAGCCAGGGCTCTGCCTGGAGTAACTTTATGTAGCTGTAACTATGTCTGGGCCTCTTTGCAAACAGATGAGGCTGCTGAAAGGTATTTTAGACTCCAGACAAAGACAAAATGAAACTGTTGTTAGAATTGCATGGAAGTGACAAACAGCAGAGACACTGGTTTTGCAAAGTAAAAATGTCAACTACTTGCATAAAGAATGAAAAAAAAAAGTAAAAAGTGAAATTTTTTGAGTGGTATAAGTGAAGGAAATGTGACATGACAACTAACAAGATGAAACAGATAAGGAACCCTAATCTGTTCTGGCACTGAGTTCTGCTACATTGTGTGGAGAACATGAATATGCCCAGGTCTGATGAAAGAAGCCTTGAACATGGGAGGAATGTGCCTGGCTTCCATCAATCAAAGTTCTTCACAGTGAGAAATTTCCCAAATGTCAATACAAAATGTTAGCAATTGCCTTCTGTCTTTTTTGAGTTTGCCTAAAATATTCAAGTTTTATTCTGAAAGGATCATCTTTCTCTGCTTCTGTTTCTTGCTCAAAACCCAAAATATCTCTTTTAATGCCACTGTCAGCAGTTAGCCACAGAATAGGAAGGAAATGTAAAGGATGCTAACCGAGGTGTGTGTATCCAAAGCCAGCATGATACAATCCAAACAATCCATATTTAAAACAAACAAAAAACTAACCACAAAACCCCAAGCAAGCAAGGAAATCCACACTTTAGGATACTTTGTTTGAAATGAATGAAAAGCAGGGACACTCGCACAACTTTTTAGCATTATAGAAAAACTGACATGAAGATCAACTTATTCTTGTAAAATCTTGGCTTGCAATACTAGGGACCTCTTCTGGTTCAATACCAAAATAATACAAATAGCACCCCTGGTTCAGGACACTTCATAACCTTAGACCAACTGCTGAAAGGCTCTTAAGAGTCAACAGTGAGACCCTTAACAAGTCCCAGATTAATGTCTGAGAAGAGCTTTCTGAAGCACATGGTGCAATTGGAAAAAGTCTGGTTTTATTGTAGGAGGTAGGATAATCTGTACAGAAAAAGACAATGAGTCTTGTTCTGTTTTGCACTATATTTCCATCAACATAAAAAGCTTACTTAATAACATGCAAAATTTTGAGATCAGCTGGCATCTGATGAAAGAAACAGGGACAGAACTACTGTCCCAAGAGCCAGTTGAGCTTTCTGCTACACAGACTTAATCTCAACAAGGAGGACGGTTCAGATCAATACACTAGAAGTACAGTATTCCTTTTGAAGGCTTTCAGTGAATTTCTTAGGTTTCTGTAAACATGAAAAATATTCACTGTTCCATATAATTCTTTGCTGTGGTTCAATTTTAGAAAGTGCAAATTTTCTGTGATGAAGAAGTTTGATTTTTATTTGGTCTCAAAGAAGAAAGGTTTGGTAGCGCTGGACATAGGCCTTTATTTATGGTATTTGTTTCCCCAAATTTTGCTTTTCAGCATTTCTAGAAGAAGTTTCTACATAAAACTAGACCTAATGTGACATTCAGGCCTGTTCCTGCTTCCTCTCTGAGAAGATTCTGATTCATGCCTAAACACAGAATGGCAGACATCTCGTCCCTCTCTGTAGGAGGAGAGTTCAACAGCTAAGTCCCCTGGCCCTAAAAATCTTGAGCATTAATGGTTTCCTTAACTTCCTCCTCTATTATAGTCTCTATGTGATCCCCTTGTGTGTCTCACTGATGCATTGGAGAGAAAATTAGTTTAATTTATATATCAAATATGACCAAAACTTCATCTCTAACATTCCCAATGATTTTTACAGTCTGAGGAAGAAAGTGGAGAGTTCATGTTTCACTTTGATTTCCTGTCCCCCCAACCCTCCCCCCCTTTCCCCTCCCCAAATAATAAAGATGCTATAAAGTTGAGGCACAAGTGGTTAAGGGTGAACTTGATCAGTTCTAACAGCTGGTTCTTGGACATGTCCTGGTGGTAAAGGCTGATCAGCTCCCGCTGGGTGTTTTGGTGCATCTCCAACTTTGTGTTCAGCAGCTGTAAAACAAGAATAGAACCATTTGTAACTTCTTAATTCAATTGGCCCCAAATGTGAAAAGTCTCTAAATGAAAGGTTCTAGCATAGGGACACTCAAACAAAACCTTCTATTTTTTGGTTTACAAGTAGAATCAAGACTTTTCTGTGTGCCTAACAATGAAATAGGATTGAAATTGCCCAATACACTGCATTCATATCATTCAGTGTTGCTACTTAGATCACAAAAAATTTTCTGCTTTCTGTGAAATAGTTTTACTTACATAACACATTGATTCTTTGGAAATTTGCTCTTTCTGAAATATACCATGTTTTTATGAAACCTTTAATCCCAATATGGGAAGCTTGAAAAAGAAATAATTAACAACTTGCTTTATGTTATTCCTCACTGCATCCATACTTACAATATTATCCCTTTGCCTATGTTTGAATAATACCAATTTTCACCGTTTGAAGATTTCAGAACATGCAGATTCATTTCTGGATTTTTTTTTTGCCTTAAATTACTCTGAATAACTCCAGTGGCCTGTAGATTTAAGATATTGTCTACTTAGAGCTCCTTGACTCAGTGAATGCATAGTGACCAGTCCTAAGGTAATGAATTCTTATGGCACTTGATTAAATGACTTTGCAGAAAGATTCTACATAAAATAATACGTGTGTTAAGAACAGTATCTGCTACAATATTGCCAGTATCAAAAGATGCATCATCTGCTGTTACACACCATGGTTTTACTGAAGGTGAGGGGAATTTCATCTCTTGGAACTAAGGATCATAAAATGCAATTACCTGCAGGCAGTTTCAAAGCAAATAAAAGACAAAATTAAATTGGTTCTGAAATTTCCTAATTTCTCTTCACAGAACTGAGAGGGCAGAATTTCAGGGTACCCAACAAAGTATGCTGTAATCACTGCATACAGCACTTGAGGTTTGAAATCGCACTCTTGGCCCTGCAGGAGCAGTTAAGAGCTTCTAGTATTCAAAACCTGCCTGGATAGATCTGAAGCCTATGTTTGAGATCAGTGTCATGAAGCTTGAGCTCCACAGATCATGTCAGCACATGAACATGGAGGCCAATAAAGGCAGCATAGTTTCAACCTTTCTAGAGCAGGACACAAAGCTAATTTAGGATGTATGGGGCAGAGGAGCCCCTTTAAAGCACAAAGGAAACATGGGCAGTGTTATGGATAAGAAGTGCTAATATAGACCTGACTGGTTTGTTGCCGCCAATGATCAAATGCAGTGATTTATTATGCCACTACCTTCTTCTGAGGGTTGTTCATAACATCTAAGACTAACTTGTTGCACCCAGTTGCTGGTAAATTGGCCACTGAGGATATTTAAATGGTTTGGGTTTGCTCTGCAGCCTAAGACTGTGATGCAGCCGCACAACATCAGACAGACCTGGTCTTTTCTATGTCCCTGTTCTTCTCTGGATGCTCAGAAATCCTAGATACCCTAGCTCTCAATATTTCAGACTGAAAGTACAACACCATCCTCCTTCTCTGCCCATCTGATGCCTTGTGTTAGAACTCTGGTTTTTTAGTATGGACTTAAAAACAGTGAGATTTCAGGAATACCTGTAAGAGTAATGGACTTCCCTCTTAAAAGACAGTTTAGTTAACCTCTCTCCGTAGGTCATTAAATCTGCATTAAGTTAATAGTTTCAACAGAAAATACAGTGGTAATGACTTTTACAATGCAGATCTTATATTAAAGTTTATGTATCTACACAAAGACACTTACGGGGTTGGATCTTCAGTTCTCCACCTGGTCCTGCAGGAGGATTTCCTTGCTGAAGTTTCTTTTGTTCCATCTGTTTTACAACCTGGTGAAAAATCAAATACGATGGTTGAAAAATTTAAATTTGTCAACTTTCTCTGATGTGACATAACTGAATACACCTAAAACAAATTTTGCAGTTGTTATTTAAAGTCTTTCTTAATGGATATACTCCTGAGTTGAGATGCCTGTGTTTGCTTCAATTCTAAATACCAGACTAAGTTTTGCTGTGCTACCATTAATTGAGAATTCAGATGGGACTCATAGAGAAATCAAGGTAAATCTCCAGAGCTGGGGATTGTCATGAGCCATTACACGTGTAAGGACACAGGACGGGGGAAAACAAAAATATTCTGTTCTCATACATGTACCTGCTGAAGCTCTTGTTTCTGAGCCTGAAGCTGGTCGTGCTGCCTCTGTAGCTCTTCCTTCTGTTTCTGAAGTTCTTCTGCCTTCTTTCTAAGTTCATCTTCCTGCTGGGAAATATGATTTTCAAATTCCTTCAACTCATCCTCAGTGAAGAGCTGCTGTTGATCTAATGTCTGCAAGAAAATACATCCAAATGTGAATACTTAGTCAGGAGTGCATGTGTATTTTTTATTATTTTCCCACTGAAATTCTTGTACAGTTCACTAAAAAACCCTCAGCATAAAATATCCAGACATGACACTGTAAAGGGTTAGTAGAGTCACTGCAAACAGCAAAATAGTAATTTCTCAGCTCTTTTCTCAACAAAACTCTACTACAGATTTAGAGGTAGGAGAAAAATATCCTCTTGCTTCCAGCTGAGCTCTTATCTTGCCTTTGAAGTGATTCATAAACAAAACGTCCATTTTCCATTTGAAAAGCACGTGTGAAAAGCTCTTCCCAAGTCCCCGGGGTGGCGCCAGACCTTTCCGTTTGTGTGAGGCCCGTGGAGTTCCCATCTGAATCACATCAGGCTGCTACAGCTGAACGCTACGTTTAGCTGAGGGCCTTAACGACACACATACCGAGGCAGAACTGGAAAAACCAAAGGTCACAGACGTGCCGTTTGGCTTCCTGGTCGAAGTGCTGCTAATGGTACTGTATGTTGTATTTGGAACACATTTCTATTACCTCCCAGCTATCTGGCTCCAAAAATTCCTTTTTCTCTGTAGCTCGCAGGAACTCTTCCAAAGTCACTAGCCGGTCCTTGTTGACGTCAACCTATTTGAAGAAAAAACGAAGCTCAGCCTAAAGGATGGGTTTTGGTAGAGCTAATATTTATTTTAATCAATCAAGTATCTTCAAATATAACCATTTTAATTTTTAAACTGTCTCATTTTCAAGGGAGTGCCCACATCTTCTGAAAACTCCTCTCACAAGCTTATGTAGCTTAACAAAAATAGAACTAAGAAGTAAATCCTGACATTTTACTCCAAAATTCATTGGTTTTATTGGAAACACTTGTGTTCCCAGCCCCAACACTAATAATGGAATACGTGATTTTTTTGAGAAAAATGTTTTGTAGCTTTCTGGTAATTACTCTGACTCACAGTTACAAAATTATCTCCACTGTTGGAGGGGGAGGTTTTAAAAAAATTAAAAACCCACCCAACTGAATTATGTTGGAATCCTTTAAGGGGAAGGGAGGAAATGCTTCCCTTTATGACTAATAGATGACCAGGCTTTCTCTGTTCCTCGAGCTTAAGGAATACAGTTGAATACAGAATTACTATGAGTGAAAAACACAGGGGTTCAAAACACCCCCTTCCCATTCCTGTGTCTCCTGAGCTGAAAACTCAGACTCAGTGCAGGTATTCACTGTCATAGGTGATACCTTAAGCTCTGAGCCCCTTCTAAAGGGACAAAGGTGAGGCTAAACAGACCTTGTTCTCTATCTCTACTCCCTCTTCTCACACCTAAATCTTTTGCCAGGTGCCAAAGCACATTTAGAGTCTTCCCTGTTTGACACAGAATTCACAAGGAATTTCTATTGAATCTGAGTATCGGCAAACAACAGAGGCTATAGCACAATTCCTTCTCTGGAACTTCTTAAATAAAAACTAGTCAGCAGGCATTACATCAGAATACAGGCACAGGGCTTGAGCATTGTAACTTTACATGAATCCCAGCACAAGCAGAATTCAGTGTGACAGGTCAGCCCTTTCTGCTGCACTTGGACAACACTTCATGTTAGGAGAACTGTATTTCTTGCAATTAGAAGGAAATCAGCTATAATGAACATCAGTTCCCACCTCATTCATTACATGTTCTCTCATTCTCAGCCGTTCTTCTTCCATTTCAACCATGTCATCCTCTTCATTCTTGGGATCATAAACTTTTTCTAACTGAAATTTAAAATTAGTAAGTGTCAGTTTGAAGAAAGGGCAATTCTGTCATTCAAACGACAGAGCATATCTGGAAAAGTTATGTGAGATGTTACTGTGTGTGTGCAATTTTCCTCTTTCAGCACAGTATTTAAGCAACAAGTGAGCCTTTCTTTCCTAAGAATGAAGTTTTCAGTTAATTCACGTGGTCTGTTACAATTCTGTGCTGTGGATGTTACAGTAAAGTTGACCTCAGTGTGTACAGCCTGATCCTACATTTGATACAAAGCAGGCAGAGGTTCCAAGTGGTTTCTGGAATGGGAGAGAGCAGCTTTTTTACCAGGGCATGCAGCTGACCCTGTAATTCAGGACATCACAAGACAAATTCAGTGCCAAATTTAATGGTTCACTTCTCTTCTTGCACAATGTCTTTCTGGAGAGTTCATGCTTATTCGCTTCTACTTGGTCTTCTCAGGCACTGAGCTTCACTTGCTTAGCCATAGGTAATTTTAAGACTCTAGGTTATTAGTTTTTAAACTACAAAACCATGAAACAGTGAGACACCTGTCAAAAAATACTGCCCTATGTCTCTGTTGTAGTGAAGGGGATTATGGCAAATTCTTGTACCACAGTTGCATTTTCACAGACAACAAACCAAGGCTTAAAGAAACTAAAAGCCTCTCTACCAGCATGCTGTCCCTGAGCCAAGTCACACAAGTGTGACATTTTTCCTCATAAGACTTGTTGATAAACACTGAATAAGCACAGCTGCTCAGCTTCAGAAACTCAAAGCAGGCTGCATTTAGGTAGAGCAGGAGAGCTGCTCTCTGCCTTGCAATTTATACAGGTAATATCTCTCCTGCAGATGAGTTATAAAGTTTCCAACAAGCCTGTGGCAGAGAAATACATCAGCACTAGATCACTGATGTTTGACTCCTATGCTTCAACTACTTTATTTTGCCTGCTGATAGGTTTTACATTTTTGTAGAAATATTAAGGATGCATGAAACTTGTCATGAATACTCTACAGTTTAAAGCCCCAAATATACTTGGGAAAAATAGAGACATCCCTGTAACCATTTACTGAAAGAAGTTAAACTTCTGAATTTTGTTGTTTTACCTCTTTAGTAAATAGAGCTTCTAATTCTTGCTCATCCAGGAAACCATCATTATTGACATCTACAAAAAAAAGTTTTAAAAATACAAGTTGAGTAGGTACAGGAAGTCATCCATGTAGTAGATCTTCAAGAGTTAAGTAAGGATCAGGGTACACATCTCATTTAACAAGTAGCTGGTTATATAGGTTGTTTCTTCTGTGTAGCTTTCTATCAGGCATTGGCTGGAGTGTACTGCCATTTTTGGTTGGGTGGACAAGTCTGGAGCAATCTCTCTACTTCTTAGATTAGCAAACTGAAATAGGTCACCACAGGATTGCACAGAGTGCAACTGCCAAAAAATATTGCTGAGAACAAGTTGTCCCCATTTAACAACTAAATTTGTAATTAAGACTCAGGAGCAACAAAATTCTGCGGACAAACCTTAACTGACAATATGACTCTCAAAAACAATTTTTAAATTACATGAAAATCTATATAAATATGCAGCATTTGAGGTAACTGTAAAATGACTTTTCATGAAAAATGCAGAGAATACTTGTTAATCAATGATCCATTTTTTTATCCTACAATGTGCTCTGAATACTGTTACACGACTTCTGAAATGGAAAAAGAATGTCTACTTCAAATTATTAGCCAGTACTTTTAATTGCTTCGAAGTTTTTTAGATACTAAGCTCTAAGGCAAAAGTTGATTTCAACTATTTCTGTTTTAGTAGGTTTTGCACAAACAAGCTACCAAAAACTTGCACATAATTATCTTTCAAAAACTCTTTCTAGAAAGAAGAGCTAAGATTTAATAAATAGAATGAGATGATCCTTAAGGTCCCTTCCAACCCAAACCATTCTATGATTCTATAATACGTATTTATATATTCTATAAACCGAGATAAAAGTTTAGACTCAAGCTGGAACACTTTTCTGTATCTAAATCATCATCTTTGAAATTAGTCAAATTCTATGTACTGTTCAAACCTTGGCAGCCTAGTGCCAGGCAGGATCTACTTAGGGGTGCTTTATGATGAAACATTTAACAATATCAGAATATAAAGGTTACAGAGTGACACAATCACATTTAAAGCAAAATGCTCATTGAGATGCATCCTCATTTCTGCTACTGTTAGTACTTACTGTTTCTAGCTGAACATTTCTCAGAAATCTAGAGGCAGGATTAGAGGGCATTTGGGGTTTTATCTAGTGAATCTTGCAACTTCTGAAGAGACGTAGCATTTCTATGACTATTCCAAAGATTAGGGGTGTCTGGTACTTATCTGCAGAGACGATGAGAAAGCAGGTTTTCCCCCCTACACACCTCTGAGGATTTATTCCTCATACACAGATATGGAGAGCCCTCTAAGTACCCATATTTCCCTGAGGAATCACTACTGGGTTTTGACTCTATGATTTTAGGACTCATTAAACAAAACTCTAAATGTTTTCAATTTTGAACTCTATTTAAAACTTTGCAGGAAATTTAGAAACATTAATATCTGCTCTTCTACACTATTCAGATTCACCCAAATTGCTTGAGGTATAGGACTTAATCCTAGCATACGACAAACTTGTCCTCAGCAGAATGTAACAGAAAGTCACTTCACTTGTTCATTAAATTAAAACTAAACCTCTTACCGTGCAATTTGAAAAATGTTTTGGGGTCAAATTCATTAGGATCTAGTCCATCTGCTTCTTCCCACACCTCTTTCAGTTGATCTTTGCTTCCCTATAGATTGGTTACAAAGAAAAACTATTCAAAAGACAATTTAGTGTAATTTTCCTGCATTACCTTTGCATTATGGTTTCTCTGAAAGGCTTTCTTTATTTGCTGATTAGTCATGTGGCAAATGGAATCAGTGGAATTTTCTTTCATTCCCTTTTGGTCAGGTCTAATACTTTCATTAAACAGAAACACCCAGGGAAAGACTGGAGTGTGAAGGAAATGCATTTTCTGTGGAACACCTGGAGTCATCAGTCATGGCCACAGAGCCTCCTCTAGAAACAACAGCTGATGGAAGTTAAATTATTTTGCCTTTTCTAGAGCAAATGGTATTATGCAGTTTCTTGCAGGCCAGGCATACCATAAAGGCATCCCTATAGTTTTTGAATAGTTCTGGCTTCTTCCTCATGACTTTAAGTGTCTTTTTGTAAGTAAGAATTCTGGCAGCAAACAGCACACCTTTACAGAAAAAATGGGGTTATACAGTGGGGTCTGTAATGCTCTCAGCATTGTGCCCACTCTCTGCTCCTGTGACAGTGAGAGAAGGCAAATGCTGAGAATAAACAATACACCTTTCCATGTATTAGCTTTTCTCTCTGGAAAGGAAAGCTTGAACTCAGTCACATAAGAACAGGCTGTGGCCTTACAGGATGGTGAACTTTAGGGTGATCTCCATGTTTTTTCTTCATCTCCTCAAATTTGGATTCTTCTCGCTTCCTCTTTTCTTCATCCAGTGTTTTTAAATACTCTCTCCTCTCATGTTCTTTCATCATCTCATATTTCTTGAACTCCTCATGCCGAGTCTTATCATAGTTTTCCAGGTCACTTGTAGCCTAAAAATACAGACATATGCAGACACAGATTATGCCACACAGTTATGTAACATAATCTGACGTTAAAAACACTGTATTGTTCAGATCTGTGGGCAAGGCTGGCCATTTTGCCATTCTCCTTTTAAACACAGGGCAGACTGGCTGGGGGGCTCCTTTCACATGACAGTGATGCAGAAACATCTCCTCTCCCTTTGTCACTTTCCACAGGAATTAATTTGCAAGGGTTCAACTGCTAGACAATTTTTGCAACTACATGGTACTGTAAGAAGGCGTCAAGGTGTCCCTTCTCATCCATTAGCAACAAATGAACTCAAGCGAGTCCCATACTAAAAGTACCATTAACTCCTTGATTTTTTCAGAATAAGAACATTTGTAGCTTATCCTACAGTTTAATTACAAAAATGCTTTCATTAATAATGAGAGTGAGTTTGCAGTACCTTAATACAGATTGACTTTTAAAAAAACACCAAACAATTATACAGAGAGAAGGGGTGTGAGAGGGGAATTCTGACAAGTACTTGTATAGAGCTTAAAAGACGTGTCATTTTCAGACAGGCCAAGGTGTAAAAGGATGTGTTGGTAGTGCTTTTCCAAGTAACATGTTTACACATGATACTGTCTCTTCATTATTTACATTTTAGTTTTCAGATTCACTGTATGCTTTAAAAAACAATTCCAAGGCAAAGACCCCCTAAAGTTTCCATTACACCTTGTCAGTATCTTGGCAAAGGCATGAGAAGACAAAATATGTAATAAAAGAAAGAACTGCTTTGTTGAAGATGTTTTTCTCTAGCAGTTGAAAAAAGCCATGCCATGCTGAGCTTAACTGCATCCCCTGAATAAACAGGCATTGAAAAATGGGACTGAAACACCTGGGACTGATACTGAATCTGCTAAACAGATACTTATTGCCATGCTCAGTATAAGCAATTTCTAACATTGTTATCTAAAATTCTACTCTGTTGTGGTTTTGCAGCTTGATGTGTATGTAACAGAACCCAAAATTCATATGGCTAGATTAGGGATGATTATTTATATCATTCTGTGAAACTCCTGTATCATTTAGAAATTGAAATCACAAAATACACTTGGGAAAAAATGTACCCCTATCTAAACTGTATTTAAAGACTCCCAGAAAGGTGTATTTTATTCCTGAAGTTTCTTGTACTGGCGTATGAATGCAAGTCCTGTTAAGATGACATCCCAAAATTCATGGGCTCTTCAGCATAATGCACACTGGCAACACTTTTCAAGAGTGCATGGACACATATGACTTTTCTCTCTCACATGTCATTTATAAAATGTGGTATATAGGAAAAGATTTGCCTTTACTAGAGGAATAAAGCACAATAATTAAAACCCAACCCCCCCATAGTAGTTCATATCTGGCACTCACTGCTTTGATCAGCATATCTAAGTCTTTAGGTTCAAAGGTGTCAGGATTCTGATGGTTCAGGTGCTCAAACTGCTTAAGGAGAGCCTGATGGTCTATACCAGTGTCTGGAAGAACAAGATACACATGTAAAACATTAAAATAAGTTGGAAATCCAGCAAAATCAAGAAGTTAAAGTCTTTCATAAAGGAGCTTATGCCTTGTAAATACCTGAGGCTCCCTGAGGAATGGATAAGTTTTTCACTGTTGGAGGAAATTACAGCAACATTTCTAAAGTTGCTTTTTCTGAAGGAGGTTGGCAAACTTGAAGGCAATTTGCACTACATTCCTTCTGATGGGTCAGTGTTGCATTGCACATAACAATTGCATAAATTACAGCTTCTGTTTCAGCAAGGAAAAGCATGATGAATTTGAGCTTTACAAATTCAAGCAATATTTTATTCTCTTTTATATAAAGGAGATAGAGCACAATTTCAGCTTTCAAAGCTAACAACTTGCATATTTTTCCTGAACTGGGAGAAGTCCAACTCTTCTACTGCCCTGTACATTTTGCAAATGACACATATCTGGCCAAAGATTTATGTACAATATGGTGTAAAATTGTATCAAATCACATAAGCAGATATTCAAACTCATTTCTAGATTTAAAAAGTGCAAGACAGTGGAGAGTCAGGTCTTGTGTCAAAAAGCTGCAAACATTTTCCCTTCCTTTTGAAAGGAGCAATACCCCACAATATCAATACACAAATGCACTAACAACTAAGCACATCTCTACCACAGGCTTTCCAGTTGTTACCATGGTTTCTGAACACTAATGCTCCATAATAACATCCTCTTAAGAAGCAAACACTTTGATATGTTAAGTACAACAATTGTGACAAGCTTTTACTTACATGGCTTAGCACAGAGTATTTTATTTGTTTTTAAAAAATTGAAAAACATGATTTTGAACATACTGTTCTTTCACAAACTATCTGTTTTACACTCAATGCTGTGTTTGTATTATCACAAAACAGCAAACACTGGCCAGGGCAGATTTCAACCATCATTCCTCTCTGGTGAGATCATAATTTCTGTTTAAATATATGTGGCTTTGTCTGTGTTTGAAACACTTTTAGAAGTGTAATAATAGACTTCAGAAAAACCAACAATCAACAAAAAACCAGTCCCCAAACCCATTTTCCTCCCTTTCTTATATTTAAGGGAGAAGATCCATTCTATTTGACAATATTTACTTGCCACATTACTGTATTATCTCAGACCCACCCCTAACATTCTTCTGTTCTGTACTGAGCAGTGTAGTAGGATCTTGGTGAAAATTTATAAAAACACATCTGGATGAGGCTTGAATAGATGCAGAATATAATCTCAAATCTGTTTGTTTGAGGTTTTTTTTAAACCTGATCCATCTGAGAAGGAAGAAAAGAGAAGGATTTGTGTGTTTTTCGGGGTTTTTTTTTTAGATCAGATAGACCAAGGTACTAAGTGGTGTTATAGGGAAAAGATTACCACAAATTAGATTCATCTAATTAATCTAAAAAGATTAACAAATAAAAGGATTCAAACCATTCTGCCTGTTGCTACTATAGAATGCTCTTTGTCCATCTCCAAGATGCTGCCTAAGTGTGCAGGTGCAGCTGTATTTTATAGGTAATCTGGCCATACTTCCTGTTGTATATTATGTGAAGTACTCATGGGCAAAGCTGACTAAACTTTGCAAAATGTTTTTACATCTCAGTACTCGTGTGAATATTCTGAACTGCAATAATCTGTTCCCAAATGTAAGACCTCACGTGGTAAAATCTGAGCTGTTGGACGAATCATTTTTCTAAAGCACCCTCTGTTAGTTACTATTGATTTATGGAAGTAGAGAGGGCGAGAAGTAATCAGTCCATTAAACTTCAAAATACACAAAATTACCATGTACACACCCAGGCAGCATTAGCTGCTGTCAACTGTGACTGTCACCAGGATGTCACTGAACTGCTTGTCTGCAACAGGAGCGACATCCCCATAAACACTTATTTGCCCATGCACACTTCTTCAGTCTATTTGCCACATCTAAATTCAGGTTAGCCTGGAAGACAGATCCTCATTCTAGGGATATTTTAATTTGATACAGTATGTATTCAATTCCATGGGATCCCTCCCCATAACTTGCAAAGATTTTTATAATAATAACATAATCTGCATAGGCAATTGGAGCCCTTTTTATAGGAGTTTCTTTGTGAAAACACCACTTCAGAAATGATCATGGAGTCCATCATTAGGATCTTTGTTTATGAGCAACCAATTCTCTTCAAAAAGAAACCACTAATAAGAAATTTAGAGAGTTCTATCAGCAAATTTTAAGAATTATTCAGTAATAAGAACTTGTATATTTTACTTAGTAGAAGAAATTGCCTGAGTGTAAAATTTCATTAGAAATTAAGAAAATGCTGTGGAGCGTTTTTCCACTGCAAATGTTTTTCCTTATTCAGGAACTTAAAATTGGCCCCAAAATAAGAAAAATAATCTTCTAAATGTAAATGTTTAATGTTTGTTTTACATCTGTACAATAACTCTAAGTGGTGGAAAGTGGACTGAAAAAGATAAAAACTAAAACTTTCGTGTTAACTGACAAAAAAAGAAAATTCATTTTCCACTCCATAAGGACATGACATGCTGTGTCACGTACTTAAGCATAGTCTTGCTATGTTACTACTTCCCTGTGAGTAATCCATGCATTGATACATTACAAAAATAAAGAGGTTGAAAATTGATTAGAAGTATCTGAAAAATCCACTGTCAGAAACCAGTTCAGTTATTTATAAAACAGAGATGGCTCTTCTCTTCTGCCAAGTTTCCTATAAAGTCAGGTCTTTAATGGCTCCAGGCCAGTTCAGAAAGGACACTCACTCTCAGCTTAGTCATTATTGGTGACAACAAACAAAGCACAACTGATGGACTTTGGCATTTCTCTAACACAATTCCATCTGTTAACTCACCTAGAGAAATTCTGTATTCTTACCTTGAACAGAATCCATTTTAGCTTTAATTAACATTCTTAATCTTGCCACCTCTTGTCTTTTTAGTTCATCCAGTCGTGTTCTCACATGGTGGCTTACTAAATCAAGCTCTCTGCTTAGCTTTCCACTCTGTCAAAAAACAAAAGTTATGTATAAAAACTGGAAGGAAGTAGCCTTTTGGATTCCCCTAATACTTGAGCTGCAAGACAGCAGACTAGTGGCAGTCTTTGGCAAAACTGTAGCCCACACTGTAAGAATCTCAACATTTTTTGAAAGAGCAGATTCAAAGTTTTTATGGTTATAGAAACAGAAAGGGATCCTAAAAGATTCTGAAAAGAGAATTTCTAAGTATCTTGCTCCTCCAAAGAGCAAAACCATAACCTTGAAGGAGCAATACCTAATAATGTTGGTGACGAATTTCTTGATCAAATATTCTCAACTTAGTTCGAAAGAACTGTGAGAAGCACACAAAGTGCCTCATCCACTCGATCAGAGACGTTAAGACTTGATAGAAGGTACAAGGCAGCAGCAGCCACCAATGTGTATTGCAAGAGCCTTGAAATGGAGAGCAATCTCCAAGGGCTACACTAGATGGAGCATGGAAAAAAAGAAGCCAAAAGCTGCCAACAGCTACACGAGGGATTAAAGGAAACACGAAAGGCAGGATCTCCTTTTTATGTCTGTCACTTTAGTTTCCTACCCATCCCTTGCTGAATTTCCAGCTCATAAAGGGGGAATGCAGAACAGCCACCTAGAGCCAGGGATCACAGTGGAAAAGAAGAATGTGTGGAGGTTTTGGAGAGGGTGCTATGTGGATTGGCACAAAAAGACAGCAACACAGAAAGCCAAAGCACTGTTTTATTCCTGTATATACTGACTTGACTTCTAGCACAACTCCTCGATATCACCAGATGTTAAACTCTGGCTCTTTAGTAATTCTTTTCCAAGTCATCATACACATTTGTGCCTTACTATTAATCTTTGAAAGCAGATACACCTCTGTGTTCAAAACAGTGCTCCAAAGTACTCAACAAGCAACTACAGAAGACCTACAACTGCAGCTGTTTTGATGCACATGAAGGTTCAGCTACCCTGCATAAAGTCTGAAATTAGCTTTTTAGGAGACAGGCAGCAGGCTGAAGCTCTTCATTCCAGTGTATGTTGTTGTTGGGCTTGTTTTATGCTATAGAATATTTAGTGAGCAGAATTTCTGCTGTCCCTTGACTAAAGACAAAGATCTAGTAACATACCTATGACATGAAATTTAAGCTTACAAAAACTGAGAGTAGTATGAAAAAAGGAAAGGAAGAAAGAATACAACATACATGGCTCATGATGGTGGATTTAGTGAACCTTCATTTAACTCTTTTCTTTGAACCTACCTTTATTTCCTCTATGTCAGCAGTCTGGAGTTTCTCCCTGAAATGCTTATCAGTTTCCAAGACATCTATTACTTGCCTGAGATATTCATCATAATAAAGTCCTGTATCCTTCAAAGAAAAAAAAAAAATATTGAGAAAAGAATATACTGCCAAACAACTGGTTCTGTTTAAATACAGTTATTAAACTGATACTCTAATCTCAACAATACAGGCATTATGCTGTGTTACAGGTCTTTCTCTTTCGGATTTGCATCATTGCCCTATCACAACTTATGATTCATTTGTTCCAGCAACTGACAAGGAAGAAGAGAAAAGTGATTACGAATCCCTGTAACACACAAGCATCTATCATGCTAATATAGTGTGTGGCTTTTTCAAAACAGTGCAATTCATTTGTTACTGTTCTATTTGAAACGCTGAAATGGAATCAGTGAGTGGAATTTCCTGAGGCACCACCCCATCACTCGAAATAAGTCTCTGTAGAACAGTAAACTCTTCCTATTGCAAGCTGGGGAATTCCGTCCATGTGTCACTTCACCTTCAGCAGCTCATTGAAAAAAAACCCAACTGAAGCAGACCCTCCCCATAGTAGATGGCAGACCCTATGGCAATACTGTGGAATATTAGTTTCCTTCCATCTAAATTTGATAAAGGGAGTTTGCTATATCCAGATTACTAACAATTATGATAAACAATCAGATAAGTTTCTTTATACTTACTGGATTTTCTACCTTCTCTCCTTCTACATGGCCTTCTGCTTTGACTTTTGTCTTATCTATGTCTATAGGTACAGCTTCCAAGGCCATTAGGAGACATGATATCAGCACAAGACACTGTTGGGGCAGGACAGATAGCCTCTTCATCTGAAATGAGACCAAGTCACAAAAATTAACATACATCATGTTATCATACTATACTGATTAAAATTTTTTACATTCCTACATAGATACCTGCAATAACGCACTTTCCACACGCTGTTCTGCTCTAAAGAACATGAAAACTCAAAGAATTAAATACAGCTTTAATTTTTTAAGTCCATTACTATGCAAACATATTTCCTCAGATTCATTTACAGTTGTGTGTCAAACCTAAGTTGTAAATGGTGAGAGGTTTGTTGAGGTATTATCAATAACAGGTGAGAATACCTGTTTAGGATGTTCAAGTCTCACATAACTAATCCTGACATTCCTACTCTGATCATGTCTTTGTTGAATTTATCGGCAAATTCCTAAAGATCATTATCGATACTGAATCAGATCTTAGTGTAGTAATGCCAGTGGTTTTTATGCTTCAACAATGGAGTTGTTGTGGACTTTTCCTAAATTGGAGTCAAGACCCCCTCCAAAATTTATTCACAGGAGAAGTATTTTGCAATCCATGTTATATGCATATTTCAGATTGAGAGAGATTCCTGAAAAATAGTGTTCACATTGCCTGAAATTGTTGCTGAGGCTGGGACTTTATTAAGGCAGTCTACTTTAGTGTCTTAGGTGGAGCTGAACACAGAATTTGATAAGCACCAAGCAGTCGGAGTTCTTGACCTCTGTCTTCTTCCCCTCGATCAAATTTGGTTGAAATTAATTCATTCAAAAACTGGTAAGAGGGAATACTTAAATAGTGAGTACAGGAAATCCAGCTAAAAAAAGTAATGGTGATAATCCAGCATCTGTCAGCAAAGTCAGGCTCTTGAGACAATCTGGTCAGTTCAGACTGTGACACTCTCCAGTCTCTGGATACTTTAAACGAAGTTTGAGCAAACTCCAATATTATGTTGGTAATATAAATCACCTCCTAGAAGGTGAAAGTTGCCAGTCAAAGACTGTCTAAAATTAGCTTAGATATGTCAAAGAAAAAGACATAATATTCAAGAAATGTGCAGTCAAATAAAACAAAAGTATACCTGCTACAAGGGGAATTTCTGTACAAGCAGTTTAGCTAGTCATGCGAGTCATTCTGTCAAAAGTACTTATGTCCACCAGCAACAATTCTCTTTTTAGGAGGAGGGGTGAGAGGGACAAACTGTAATTATGGTGTCAGTGCCAGTTTTCCTGGCTGTACGATCTGGTACTTGAGAGTGAAGCATTGCTTTTGCTTAGATTAAGCTGCCCTTTACTATGGCCATAAATGTAGATAACAGTACAAACTTAATATTAAGCATTGTTGACACTCTTTATTCACCCTTATTCAACTGCTGGGAAAATAAAAGCACTCTTCTGCAAAATAAAAAGAAGATGCATTCAAGATGTGCAGAGATATTCTTTCTTTTGTTTGGGATGAGGAAATAGATGGAGATAAAAATATATCCACCTATCCAACTATTTTATATGTCAAAGGCTCAAGAATTACAAGCGTTTTCTGAACCTGTATTTTCTTAATCACATCTTAAGCAAAAGGAGACTAAATCGATTACGCTCTGCAAATATCTGTTACATTCATTTAAAAAACCCCTAGCTTCTGATCGTTACCAGATGGGATAGCAGGAGCTATTGTTGCTGTCACATTGAGCACATGAGAGTCAATGTCAGCACTACTGTCAGATTCACAAGTCTGATTAGCCTTCCCTAGGTTATGCCTTTAAAACAAGCATACAAACACAAAAAAACCTTCAGACGCAAATGCCTGATTTGCTGGAGCTGCTAATTTCTATACTTCTACACAAGATGTTGCTTGCAGGGACTTAGAGAGCTGTTGAGTGAAAGGGTTATTTATTCACTATTGCTTTTAAAAATGCCGAAGTTCCAGTACTTTGGATGTTTTTAGTTACAGAATATTGTTGTATAAATGCTGTGCCTAGGTTTGTAATTTCAACCGGATTTCATCACAGGAAATGATAACTAACAAATACTAGGTCTTTCAGTCTCCTAATCTTGATAGAGATGGCAAGACTGAGTATTTCTGAGTACTAACTGGATGACTTTTATAAACCACATTGTCAAGTTAATGGACTTGCCCAGAAGTCTCAGGCCAGGCCAGGTTACTAAGACAGATCAATGATGTTAAGAAGTCCCAAACTAGAGCCATCAGCTGAGTCTGTATCCATTAGTGGCACAGATAACAACCGTAAGTAATTATCTGTTATGCAGGCCCTCAGTTCATTTAGCTGACAGACAACCCCACCGTAACTTAATTTTTTTCTGTCTTCAATGGACAAGATCGACTGATTGTCCTCTTTTTTGCAAAAGCAGATTGCCATGTCTGATGTCAGATTCATTCTCTGAACACTGCTAATTGTTATTTTATCATGACTAAGGCATTTTGATATACCTGCCAATATGCAAACACAGCTAGATCACCATGTAGGCTTTAATACAATGAATGGAAAGTGGAAATATCTTAACAAGAAAGGTGTATAAACTCCAATAACTTTATAAACTAAGAATATTTGTGAGGTGATGGTTCCGTTCCAAAGAAGATTGAGCTACAGTTGTGAGGAAGTCATTGTACTTTTCAGATGAAAGAAAAGGGAAAGTAAAAGTAAAGCAAACAATTCAGTATCTGTCAGCTAAGTGTGTTTTTAAATAAACAGGAGACAACTGAACCTCAAAATCTACTTTGCAAGATTCTGGGTGAACAGGCTGGGCATTAACTTCTCTAAATACAAAGCACCACAGTCAAAAAGAGGTACAGATAAAACAAAAACCCACCTTGATGAGGTTCTTGCAGAGTATGAATTGAGCAGTCTAGTAATCTCTAAGTGAAAGGCTGAAAGCATGCATGAACTCTAGAAAATGCATATGAAACAAAACTAAGAAACCCCAAAATACTTCTAGAGTGTGTAAGTATAATAACTATATATACTATCAGCATTGTTGGAAACATTTTTAAAGGTTATGTATGTTTGAAGTATTCATTTTTAAAAAGTGTAGTCTTCTGATAATACTAAAAATTTGGACCCTGATAGATGGATATTTTTCCAACCACAGTATTTTCATAGATATAAAATTATAGTAATAAAAGTAATAATATTATTATAGGCCGCTCTAGTTATGCAAGGTGTGTAAACAGTGTTTTAGAAAATCACTACGTGGCTATAAAATGAGCATGCTCATTCCAGGTAACCCCAACAGGTGAAGGCAGAGAAGGAGAGAAGCCAGAATCACCACAGTTGTGGCATTGACTCATTCTTTGCCTATGGCAAGTACTAAAACCAACATTTTCAACAATGACTCCTGGTCTTTGATCCATTTTAAAGACATAACTAATCTCTTTAAAACTCCTGACCTACAACTTCTAGTAACATGAACAATTGTGGGGACTGGGACTGTCAGTTTAGGCTGAAGGGGGGCACACTTAAATTTTTAAGACTTTTTCCCTTGCTACTCAGGAAAACTGATACATAAAATGTCCATTCTGAGCTGAAACAACGGTGAGATATAAGTAACCATGCTGCTCTGCCAAACTTCACATGAGGGAGCACTAATCACCACCATATCTGGGATGGGCAACTGGAGCTGTATCATCCATAACGACCTCTGCAGTAGTCAGCAGAGCTTATCTATCAAAAGGCCTAATCAAACTAAGTACCATTGGCTCTGCTGACTTTGTGTCCAATTCGTGCTCATGGGCAATTGGGGTTTTTTTAACCTCTGTAATTACATGCTGTCATACATAATGGGAAAGACTGGATGATATCACAGTACGTTCTTCATATCTGATGTAATAGGCTGCTCAGAAGACTTCATCAGGCAGTTTTGTTTCAGGTTGTGTAGTGGGTGTTTTTGCTGTAGCTCTTTAGATAAAACAGGCTAAAAATTTCACACATATCAGGAAGAATTAAAAGCAGAGGAGTCCAAAATGGATAAGCAAACAATATCTCTATCATTACAGCTGCCTTTGCAGACAACTCTGCCCAACACAGAACTTCCCACAGTATTTTGACTGTACTGTACTGTACTGTAACAAGTAAATTGTAAATACATTTATTAGAATAAAAAATAACTACCTAGTGAAGACAGAGTTACTGTAGTTAGGTATCTATTAGTTCTGCAAAATAAAACCCAAAATTTCCTTAAGAAAAGCAGGTGACTAAGACATGCGTCAACCTTTAGAGTGTGCCAGTCACAACTGAGTCACTGAGCACATTCTACTGACACGTATTAGAAGAGAGAAACCAGGCCCATTGCAAAATCTAACATTAATCAGCTGCCAGAAAAACTCAGCATGATTCTCAAATGCAGCAACTCTAGGGGTGAGTGAGAAAAGGTGGGATGAGAGTAAAACTGCAGTTCCAGTTTCTGTTTCACCAAGCACTTTGCTGTTAAGAGTTCATTCCACTCTCAGCCCACTGCCAGCTGCCTTCAAGAGTGTCGGACTTTGGAATAACCTGTTCCTGGATGCCCATCCCTCCCCAGGCATTTTGAGTGCCTCCATCTGTCTGACCCAGGAATGTGGTTTTCTCCTGTACTAGAGCCACCAAGCCAACAGTCACACATGGTGCTGCAGAAGAGGAGCAATGTCAGTTTGCTCATTGCCATCAGTGGTACATAATGCACAGCATACAGCCTCCTGCCCTGCCGTGTGGCAAATTCTTCTTCTTCTTCTAGATAGTTTAATAGAAATACAAACTGTTATGGATCTGCCCAGCTGACTACTTACTTTCTTAAAGACAAATGGAGAGAGTTAATGTTACAACTGTCATCTGGAAATTAAGTAATTTTAGTAAAAAGACAGGTAGCCCACCTAGATGTAAAGGTAGCACAACTCTAATCTGTTGGTATCAGAAATCAATCTCATCTTTCCTAGAGAGATAAACAAACATTTCTACTTTTAATACATAAATAAAACTAATCATATAAGTATTGCTCTAAAACTGACAAATACTGAGTTTATAAACAAAGCTAATATTCTAAGCTTTCAGGAAAAAGGAAAAATAAAAACTTCTCCAAGTATTTTAAAAAGCAGAGTGAGAGCAAAAAGAATGAGAAGTCAGCAGAACGTACTTGCATGAACAGAAAAATACAACTGGAAAAGAAAAGCCGCAGGCTGCCTGCCAGCAATCTTAATAATTTGTTAATTACAAATTCCTATCAACTTCAGAGGAACAAGATCGAACATTTGATTTATGAAGAGCTACAGGCTTTGAAAGGTAACTACAAAATGCTGCTTCTAAAGTTTGTTCTAGCAACATTAACACAAGCTGCTAAACACCAATATTTATACAGATGCCAGGTGTTATAATACAAACCCAAAGAATTACTCTTCACTGAACTGGCACCTACTGCCCAGAAAACAGCATCATTCTGGTACTGACGTCTCCATCACCTTCACAGCAAAGCACAAATATTTTTAAAGTAACACCCAATGTCAAATTTTCTAAAATTGAGATCAGCAAAACCATATAGTGATATCAGGGTGTAGTGTCTGCACATGTGGAAGCTCAGTGGACAGTTATGAAGCAAGATAGCACAACACTATAAATGTCACATCACACATTTGCACTTGCCAAACCCATGTGCACCATGATGGGCAATGAAAACATAAATCCAGACTCACATAATACACCAATAAGCCTACCTATTCATGAATTTTACATGTGTCTGCTGTATCTGATATGGAAGTAATTAAACCTGTGTGAAACACAGTGCAGATGTGCAGGATGACAGCAATGTTCTCTACAGCCATGAATGTAATGTGACTTCCTATTTTTATGATGTACATCAGAGAAATGAACAATCTTCACAGGCAGTGCTGAATCAAAAAAAAGAACAGGAAATAGATAAAATATATCTACTGATTTTTATCGTTCTAAGTATTTTCTAACCTCAGTACGAGAATGAGATGTAAAGTACTCCTTCAGCAGTCTGCACCAGTCACCTAGCACCCTGAATGTTTTGACCTCTCTGAAACAGCGATATACCCATCCATTTATCACAGTTTAAATAGAAAATATTTCATTCCATAGGCCTTTTCCATTTCTTTAAAAATTATTTGCAAATATACAAATAGATTTGCTCATAGAATCCTATGAAAAATACATTAAATGTTTGAAATTAGGCAGAAACTTTATTCTTCTACCATATTTTGTGTTTGGAAACACCAGTGTTAGTTCCTCCCCATTTTTTCAGAAGGACTCGCCACAAAGACACCGTAAGCTGTCATACCTTAAGCAGTGGTGAAAGTCCATGAATCAATAATTAATGCATCTTCTTCACACTGTTTGTCCAATGAGCTAATCTGGCATAAGCACAGCTGAAATGTGGCAATGATTTTGAGAAGCAAGTGGAACAACCTGTTTCCACTCACAATGTTAAGGTAAACCTGTGGTTGCGGTGAAGGTGTCCCTTCACTAGGTCACCTGTCCCCTGGACTGAGGTCCTTGAAGACATAAGCAGAAAGTGACATGCAAAGGGAAATGGCTACACGGGGCAAGAGTTTTCCGTTTACAAGTTAACTTTCAAAATACAGAAAGACCAGCACACTTCCCTTCACAAAAGAAAACTGATCCTTTTAAAAGTTAATATCCAAGCTATTAACTAGTATAAATTAGCTATTATTGCTATATAATTATATATATATTTCACTATCCTTCAAGCATTTTTTTCCTCTTCTGTCAACGTTGTCTGTTAACCCCATGATTCAGATGTTGCTGCTTTTTTTTTCTAGCCAATATCCAACAGGTTTCACATTGGACATCTGTCCTCATCTTTTGTTAGAGCACATCCCACTCAGTGCTCTGCACCAGAAGACATTCCTTATTTTTTCAAGAAGCAGTTTAATCTTGCACATGAATAGTAAACAATATTATTTAAGTACATAAAGGCAGCCAAATCCTTTTTTCTCATCCTGTTTACTTTGATTAAATGCTTTTGAGTTGTATTTGTTACATTTTCACTGCACTTTAGCTGCTTCATTCTCTACAGCTAAAAGTTGGCTGATGGAACAGCTTCTTTTTTCAGCTTCCCAGAAAAGACAGCGTGCCTTGACTGTGCCTAGTACAACATCTGCTGGAAGAACCTCCTTTTAAAAATGCACTTCAGCTGTTTTATTAAATGAGTCACCCAATAGTAACACAAACTATGAATGCTCGAGTGGGAAAGAGCAATTTTATGTTGAAACCATGTACAGTATTATATAATGAAACAATGCAACTATGTCCAGAAATAAAGATGGCATGGAAGCAAAATGCATGTCTGCTGCTACACGTGCTTAGCTCTGTCGTAAGTGAAGTCTGAAAACTCTTTTAGTTCTTGTTGCAATGTTAATGGTTCACTATTTAAAAGCCTGTGTGCATACACACAAATACACATACATATTTATGATATTACCTGCCTCCAAGGAACTTTCATATCCAAAAAAAAATCGCTGTCTACGAAGCTAGTTTACTAACTGAAGAATGCTGAAATACTAAGTCTTGTTTCTCCAAGCAACTTGATTTTATCAATTCTTTTCAACAAAGTTGGCTCAGAAAAAGATTTATGATGTCAATAGTCAAGCAAAAACTTGTACCGAATTCAATGCATATTTGATAAAAATCTAATCAACTTCAAAAGCAAATTTAAAAAAAATTACTGCTACAAATATAACTTCCTGCACTCTAATTTCAGTTCCCACACAGAACATAATACAACAGCATACCTGGAATCTCATACATTCATTTTTCATAAACGCAAATGGCAGTTTAGTCAGTGCTGACGTAAAAACCAGCCTTAAATATGCTACTACATACAATGTATTAGCTCAAACTCTTATCTCAAATCAAAAAGCATTTCAATTATTCTAACAATATGCATTTTGCTCTAGTCAACAACAAATCATGATGCTAAGCAAACCTTGAATGTCACAGGAGTTCAAGGTACTTTATACCTCCCTTCGAAAAAAAAGACAAAGTTTTTGTTCTTCCAACTGCCAAATCATATGTAGTACGTAAGAGCAAAAACTGTTGAAAGTAACATGAAGTTTGAGTTTGATTTCATTCAGTTTGGCATTAGCACCCAGTCATGATTTTATTAACATAAAAGCACACCCCTAGCCAAAAGGCTTGTGTCTGCTACGTATCTAACAGGTTCTTCAGAGAAATCTCTTCTGCTTACTGAGCAATCAAACAACTTAGAGTACAATTACACGCTAGATCAAACACCTCTCTGCACAGGAGTTCAAATCATAGGAAGCGCCAATAGTGGCTTTAAAGTTAACAGTAAATTATTTTATCTTTCTTATGTAAAGTGCATTTGTTTAGTCAGTACAGCACTAGAGCTATGTGTCAATATTCCAACACCTCTGACATTTCAGTCAATATATTTTACAGTTTTTATTACCTCAGAGAACTACTGCTATCCCCTTTCACGACTACAATTTCAGTTATATGTCTATCATTCTGGGGCGGGGGGCAGTTTTCGACAGAAAATCTTTAGCTTGGCTTATATGAACAGGAAGTTTATGTCAGCAGAACTACCAATACTGCAAAGTGAAGCCATGAAAGCTTCACCTTAAAAAATAATTCTTTTTGTTGTTGCTTGCTTTTACTTGCCCAATGGGGTTTTCTGAAGATAATTTCAGCTACCAAATAATGGTATCTCAAGCAGTGTTATAAAAATTTACCTTGGATGCCCTTGCATCCAATCGCTAATATAAGTTTTAAGCAGACCCAACAGGTAATATTAATTTATAATTTTGTTTCCCCCTCCTTTTTTTTATGTTAATTATCTTGGTTAGAAGTGAATGAGACTCACATTGTTCTACACTAACGGAGTTTGTTTAAAGTTAAACTTATGTTATTCTTTTTTATGTAACTATTTTTCTTATTCTAAAATAAAATACGTCTACCATCCTACAGACTACAGAAGCAAGAAAAAGGGAAAAGAGATTATCCCAATTAGGAGGTATTGTATGTAATCAGGTGAGTAATCTGTGGACATGGTACTGTGACTGTACAAGATCATTGTGTAGCACATGACAGTAACAGATGTAACAGGATCTTAAGCCCTCACAGAAATGTGGGCTTCTATAAACCCCCTGTGAGTTTTAAGCAGAGGTCCATAAAGATTACAACAAAACCTGGTTTTGAAGTTTCTGAGTGGCTCCTATCGAATCTTTATAGTAGAAATTCTCCCTGTGCTGCTCTGTTTGGTCGAGAAGGACAGTCACTTCAGAAATCAGAGTAGAGCCGCACCAATACCGGGTCAACTACAGGACTTATCTTGACAGTGAGAGAAAACAAAATGACAAAAAGGCCCCCAAAACAAAACAAACCTCCACACCGAACTTGATAAAATGGGTGCACAGGTGCTTCACTGTTGACACTGTGATGGTCTCATGTTGAAACTACTGGATGTTATCTCTCCACAGCAAATACTTTTAAGTCAAACAAAGGCTATTTTCTCCTACAGGCTTACTAAATAGTGTTGCCAACTCTTGAGAAAGCCTTAGCCGTGTTCATTTCAGCAGGAAAAGTCACCTCTCTACAGCCATAACTCAACCTTTTACACTTCTGGAATTATTCTGTAAGTGCAGTGACCAGCCTGGCACTGGAGTACTACACAGAGCTCCTCCAGTGGTACTGCAGTAACAGTGTAGTGAGATGTTCAGCTCTAGGGTCTCCAGTACAGCAAGGACAGCCATCTGCTGGAGCGAGTCCAGAGGAGGCCACCAAGTAGATCAGAGGGATGGAGCACCTCTGTTATGAGGAAGGGCTGAGAGAATTGGGTTTGTTCAGCTTGGAGAAGGCTTNAGCTTGGAAAAGAGAAGGCTTCAGGGTGACCTAATTGCAGCCTTTCACTACCTGAAGGGAGCCTATAGGAAAGATGGAGAGAGACTGTTTACAAGAGCATGTAGTGACAGGACATGAGGGAATGGCTTAAAACTGAAAGAGAGCAGGTTTAGATTAGATATTAGAGAAAAGTGCTTTACTGTGAGGGTGATGAGGCACTGGAACAGGTTGCCCAGATGCTGTGGTTGCCTCATCCCTGGCAGTGTTCAAGCCCAGGTTGGATGGGGCTCTGAGCAACCTGGTCTAGAGGTTGTCCTTGCCCACGGCACTGGGTTGGAACGAGATAATCTTTAAGGTCCATTCCAACCCAAACGGTTCTAGGACTCTGTGGTAGTAATGCTGAAAAGCTGTGCCCTTTCTAGTGAAACCACTCGAGTCTCCTGTCCAAGTCTTCTCTGCGGTTGTGCAATTAGAAGCCACTCATCATTTTGCTGCTGCAGCTGCCGCCGCTGCCAGCTCTGCCTTAATTTCTCCCGGCGCTCTACAGCATCCCGTCACCGCCCGGACCCGCGGGGCTGCCGCGGCGTCACCTCCCGCACAGCCGGCCGTGGGGACGGCGGGAGCAACGGAGGGGACACACACACCTGGAGCCGCCTTCCCGGCGGGCGCCAGGGCGCTCCGGGAAAACTTCAGCTGCGCCACGCTCCCGCCCCGCACGCGAGGCAGCCCCGAGCCCCGCGATTTCCCCGCCACCCACTGCGTTCCAGGCGGGAGGGCGCTGAGACGTCCCCCGACGACCCTGACAGCAGCTGCCCCGCCGGCAGGCCTCGCCCCGCGCCGCGCCTCCCGCCAGCCCCTCCGCCACCGACGGGGGCACTGGGACGGGCAGCGCTACCTTTGGGTCCCGTTGCGGTGGAAGAGGAGCCGCGGCTTCTTAAAGGTGAGGTGCCTCCTGAGCGCCGGGGATGAAGGGCGGGATCCGTCGGGCGTCCTGCGGTGGCTCTGCGGGTCCGGCTCGGCTCGGCTCGGCGCGACAGCCCCGCGGCGGCCCCGCGCCCGTTGCCATGGGCACAGCTCCCGCCCCTCGGCGCGCGCCGATTGGCCGGCGCTGACCCCTCGCGGGCGTCGCGGAGCGCTCTGATTGGGCGGCGCGGACCCCGCCTCGCCGTGACGCGCGCGCCGCCGAGGAGGGACGTGGCGGCTCCGGGGGGCGGGGCTGGCCGCGCGCCGCTGGCGTCAGCGGGAGGCGGGATGCGGGATTCGGGATACGGGGTGCGGGATGCGGGGTACGGGAGGCACGTGGATGTCCTGCGGGCACTCTCCTGTGTGCTCGCGGGGAGCGCTGGCATTGCCCTTGCACCTCGAGTGACAACTCGCTCCTTACGCTCCTGTGCAAAGCTCTTCGCTGCACTGGGCACTGTTTCGTGTCCAGTCGTGAATTGGGGAAGTGGAAATGTGAAAATATGTTCTGAGGCATCCTTCCTCAGGACTGCTCCTTCCTTTTCCTAGTTCTTTTCACTCGTTTAAGCCTTAACGGTGTTCAGACCTGGTTTTCTCTTCCTCTTAGGGGACAAAAGTCTTGGCCTCCATACAGATTTAACAATCTAGGAAATGATTTTTAACCTTCGTATTTGTTAATGCTTAGTGTAAGCTTGGGGCTTGATTTGTGGATTTCCATTCCCTCCTGGTTTCAAAGTGTGGTACCTAGTGTATTTTTTACTATTATTTTCTGTGCACTTTAAGCATTTATTTCTTACTAAAAGGATTCAGAAAATGCTCAGAAAAGTTGTTTTTAATGGATAGGTAAATACTAGATGTAATAGCAAATGCACTGCACCTCCTATAAAATACTGATTTCTGGAATAAGCATAAAATCTAGTTGTAACCTATTACAGTGTCTTGATACTGTAAGCTTGTACTCCTTTTTAAAGAGATGTACTGACACGTACAAATTATTGAAAAACTTTCATCACCGTGTATAGTATTTCCATATTCTGATTTGCAAGATAACTTGTAAATCAGAATACATACAAGTTAAGGTTTAGGGGGTTTTTAAAGAAACTGTTGCTATCGTTTATACAAATCAGAGAAAAATATAAATTATTGAGGAATTTGCTCAGCCTAGGGTAGAAACTCGAAACTGCTTTAGGGTTGAGGCTTAATTATAATGCGTGCAAAGTAGTGGTTGAAATTGTAGCTTCTGGGTTATGCAGGTGAAAATAAAATGGGGATGTGAGCTGTCTATGATGACATCTGTGGTAACAAAGCTGTTAAAGTAATAGGGCTGACACTACTTGGAGCTTTCCCTTTCTCTCAAGGAGATACTGTTCCAGATTAGAAAATTATTTTCTTCCACTGTAGCCCACTTTAGAAACAGAGTTTTGTGGTCAGCATTCTTTGCTAATTTGTGGACTGTCATTTTGGGGACAGAAAGCTGCAGGCAGTTTGTGGGCCTGAAAGATGCCCAGATGTGGGAGAAGCAGGAGGGTCATGGGGGCTGAGGGCCCGTCTCCTGTGGCTCACTCCTACCTGTGGTGCTGCTTGCAAGAAAGGCTGTCCCCTGGGCACAGGGACCATCCACCACCTCCCTTCAGGAGCCCTCCTCATCCTGTGCCTGCAGTCCCCTAAATAAGACAATGGCAATAACATTTCAAGAGGGTTGGAGGTCCTCAGTGGCCACCCTCTGACCCAGCACTCTGATGGGGCGAAGCATCCGGTCATGCTTCTCATGGGGAGAAAGGGAGACACAAGGTCTCCCAGTGCTCCATGGAAGAGCTGCCAATTGCCAAACATTGCATGGATTCATCTTCTACGTGCCTCAACTCTGCCCCTGGAATGGGGAGAGGTGCCCCAAAGGAGCCCCAGAGGAGAGGGGAGGGCCTGGCATCCTTTGGGTTGCTGTGCTGGCAGCACGTGAAGAGCCTGACAGAGGCCACCGAGGGAGGTCTGGCGCCTGGAGGTGGGGATGGATTCAGTCTGAGGTGCGCCCTCATTCTCTGCTCGTATGAAGGACAAAGCTTCTCACTGCTTTTGTAGCCTCTTGTTTACCCATTCCTGCTTTGTAGGAAGAATCAGAGGCAGCCTTCCCACAAGTTTCCAGGAAGAACCTGCCCTTCTCAGACAACTGCCAGAAGGTGGCTTGGAGGCACATGAAGGACAAGATGACATAATTCCCAAGGACAAGCTGTAGTGGAATCAACATGAGCTTTGCCTGCAGGAGGGAAGTGTCCTCCTGGGACAAGGGGAGAGCAGTGACAGCCATTTACTGTGCCTTTAGCAAGGCCTGTGACACAGCTCCCCACAGGATCCAGGTGGGTGAGGCGTGGACAGGAGAAGGGGATTCCTGTGCAATGTGCCTTGTGTTCAGCAGGACAAATCCTGGGAAGAGACGGTGATGGCACTCTCAGCAGGAGGGGTAGTTTTGTTCCTCCTCCTCCACTGCCTTTGCTTCCTCCTCCTGTTGTTTCTTGGCAGCTTTGACCTTCCCAACCCCTGCACAACTCCTGGCAGTGCCACAGCCACACTCGACACCCACGCAGCCGCTCTGCTGTGCCCAGAGGAGCAGGAACACTGCATGACCTGCAGGAGCAGCAGGCCCCACGTGGTCCCTCTTTCCAGAGGTGCGTGTGTCACCAAACCGTCTGAAGTTGTCAGGATAAATAGAACCCTCTAACACTGTCTTTTTAGTGTTAGCGAGTTAGGCATTACTTTGTTTTTGGCCAGGAAGTGTGTCCGTGTGGCCGACAAAATTCCAGCCTCCACACAGACACTGACCCAAAATCTTTTCATCGATTTATATATTTTTATCAAACAAAGAAATTAAAGTTCACTGGTTTTAAATTACATCATTCTCTTTCATTAATTAGCATTCTGTCCTCTATTGGTTATTGAGTTCTTGCTGTTCATGCTAATTAGTCCGTATTTTTATTCTTTTTAGCACCTTCTTCCTCCAGCAGGGACTTTTCAACACACATATACTGAGTTTTTGTTAGCTTCTTCTTTGTCCTCTGATTTCTACAGAATTCTGCACTTCTGGTCACAGCACCAAGCCTGACAGGGTTCAAGGAGTGTCTGGACAACACTCTCAGGTACATGGTGACTCTTAGGGATGGTGCTGTGCAAGGCCAGGAGTTGGTCTCCATGATCCTTGTGGGTCCCTTCCCCCGCAGCTTATTTTGTGATTCTGTGATTGTATCCAATTTCAGCAATACTTCACTTTCTCCCAGGTCTTGTTCATTGAAGCATATCCAGGTCAGTTCAGCAAAACTTAAAAGTTTCAGTGATTTCCCCAGTCAAACTAACAATGACAGTCTGTGTAAAGAAACTTAGCTACGTGCTGGCTAAGAGTGATTTAAGACTAGCACACTGCTTATAATTAATATACTGGCTATGGTTAATTACCGCAATTAATTAAAAATTAATTCGAAAATGTAGATAATTTCCAACAAGCACACGTGGCTGCTGCAGTGTGGGTGTGCCAAGGGTTGGCGTGGTGCACGTGTGTTCATGGCCAGTGCAGCGTGTCTGGGTACAAGGTGGATGCAGTGAGGATCAGGGTGGCTGTTAGCTGGTTTTCCTGGAGCTGTTTTCCAGCTAGCCATCTCCTCTAAAATAACTAGTATTGTTCAGCCTGGAGAAGAGAAGGCTCCATGGAGATTTTAGAGCACCTTCCAGTACCCAAAGGGGGCCTACAGCAAAGCTAGAGAGGGACTTCTTACAAGTCCAGGTAGTGATAAGACAGGGAATATTGGTTTTAAACTGAAGGAGGTTTGGTTTGGATTCGAAAGAATTTGGAAGTTTTTTGCAACACCACATCAGGTTGTCCAGAGAGGCTGTAGCTGTCCCATCCCTGGACACGTTCAAGGTCAGGCTGGTTGGGGCTCTGAGCAACCTGATCTCGTTGAAGATGTACCTGCTCATTGCAGGGCTGGGGGTTGGGATTGATGATTTTTAAGGTTCCTTTCAACCCCAACCAATCTATGATTCTATGATTTTGTAGCTTTAGAAACAAATATCAGCTGAAAAATAATTTCTTTTTTCTTCTCACAGGTCTCATGCTGTTGTCAGGCTGGCTGCTTGGAGTGGAGAAGATGTCCATCATAACTTTGACTTTTTCAAGGTTGTTTTGACCCTCTCTCAATCACGGGCTGATAAGTATCGTAGCCTAGTTAGTTGCGCTACTTGTTTTTCTCTCTCTAAATACTATGTGGTTATTTCACGTCAGGCTGGAAACTCCTTTAACTGAGGGATGGAGAACCTCTGGGTAGGGTGCATCCCCAGCTTTCTGGGGCTGTATCAACGACCCCTCTGATGATGGGAACTCCTAAACTGTGCTAAGGCACATGGACAATTTGGAGGTGGTTGATGACGGCCAACACGGCTTCGCTGGAGCAAATCATGCCTGACACATTTGCTTTAGAAACACAGAAGGAGATGTGTTCAGAGAAACGGGCATGATCTTCCCTCCAAAATACTTCAAAGTTAGAACTGGGGTGAGACCCATAATTTATTCAGAAGGAAAGAATAGTGTATGTTGAGGGAGAACTGTTCTAAAGATGTAGAAAAGTATTAACACTGGTACAGGACGTGAAGATCATTTCAGACTTGAAGCAACATGACAAAGTCAGAAAGAGAGGGCAGAAGAGGAATGATATTTTGTGTAAGAAGGAGGTAAGACACCTGAGCTGTTACAATCAGTTTTGGTACTTCTAACTGAAGAGAGAGTGAGAAATGAGATAATAATGAACAGCAAGAAAAACAGGAAGTAAAAGGTAAGGTACTGCTGTGGTTGCAGCAGGAAGTGTATCAGTTACAGCAATTTTTTGGCTTCTCCTTTCCAGTAATGGAAATATTTTTTAAAAGTAGAACAAAAAAGTTTGTGGTAATGGGCATACAATGCATGTTTATCACACAGATTCCACATGCAACAGGAAATAATGTGTCTCATTAAAGGAGAATGTAGCACTTCATTCCTGATGCAGTTTTTATTTGATTTCTCATGCTAATCAATATTTTATTACCTTTTTTTTCAACTTATCTCCAGTTTACAGAATGCCACTCTCATCACAAAGCAGATAAGTAGCATCTGAATATTTGGCAAAGGCTAAGTATCCACCAGATATTTATGACATCGTGGTAGTAATTTTTTTTAAATGCCTGTTTCTTAAAATTATGTCACCTTCTGTCTTGTCATAATTATATGCATGTGATTATCACTCAGTACTGCAGGGCAAAAAGGGGTAGTCAATGTGGGGGGCTTATTCTTGTGATGTTTAGCGTTTTGGCGAAGTTTATTTACTATTATTTTTATAAACCTTGGACTAATGGGAGGGGGGGAGTCAGTAGTGATATTCCCTAGGAATTTATACCTGGCCTCTGTGCTTCAGTGTTATCATAGTCTTCCCAAAGGGGGTTACAAAATTATGTGAGAAAGTTTGCTGAGGACTTAGAATTAGGGAGTTACGTAAAGGCACAACATTGAAAGTAAGATTTTTACTACAGACCTGCAGAGTATCTCATGATAGTCAGTAGTTGGGTGATGAAGCAGTAAATGATATGTTAGTCATGTAAACTGACTTGCCTTGAAGAAAAGGCAGACTTGGTTTTTTAAGCCAAGGAGCTCTTGCTCAGACTGTGAATGTGTAATAAGAAGGTTCTGTGAGAACGTTAGTGCAATGCTTAGTGGAGATCAAAGTAGGAAGTATTAGGAATAATGGAATTGCTAGGTAGAGATAGTAGTATGTAATGAAAGGAATTGTTACATCGTGGCATAAATCCATTGTACATCCATATAGTAAGTAAGACATGAAGGTCTACTCACGTAATGTAAAGAGTGGCATGCTGGAAGTAAATAGAAATAGTCACTGTGTTTCCTAACACAAGAAAAAAGCAGTGAAATCCTGTGGCAGATTCAGTGGCACATGCTGAACATTGGTGCCTGTCTTTCCTTGGTATTGCATGCTGCAATTTCTCAGCTATCTTCTGCTGCGTGAAGTTATCCCCCCTGTTGGGCTGGATTGCAAATCAGAGTTAAAGTATAAGGTTTTGAACTGCTTTGTGGGGAAAGGTAAGGTAGGATCTGATGTATCTTTAAGAGAATAAAGTTCAGGACACACTTTTCCCTTTCCCAGGCATGTTGTGAAAAGTACAGTTCTGCTCTTTAGGCAGTGTGGATGAAAACTGCTACTGCCTTAGATTGTCATGAATTGTACAAACCAAAGGTCTGCTGTTTCCTTTAGGTTTTTAAATGTGCACCCTCAGTAAGTTCTCAGACGACACTAAGTTGGGTGGGAGTGAATGATTAGTTGTTCTAGCAAGGAAAATCTCAGGGGGAAGCACACACGAGTGTAAGGGGGTGCTGAACGACCAAGTGAGTGGGTACATGTGAGCATGGGCATGGGACAGAGCAGGAATCAGTGTGGACCAGACAGGCATGTGGCAGGCATGTGGATGAATGTAAAGCTGCATCCATGTGCACAAACACTGTGTGCAAGGGAGTGTGAGCTTGCATGAGCATGAGCAAGCACGCAGGCAATGTTCTTCAGGAAATAAGAAAATGGAGGATTTCAACCAGGACTTATGACCTTTCATTTTTCTCCACCACGGAGATGTTTGAGGAGATGTGGCGCTCAGTCCCCAGTCCCCCGCCTGACTAAGTCTCTTCATTTTCTCATGCTGTGCTTCCATGGGGAATGTGCTGAAGACTGAATCTTTGAGTCAGAGGGTAGCAAGAGCTTTTTGATCTGTAAGTCATTTCCCCAGCCTTTCTAGACTCTCCCCAGCGTGAAGCACCCTGTTGTCCACGGTTTCATCTGAAATATGTGTGTTTGTGGACATCTGTAGAACAGTGCTGACAATATTGACAGTTTTGGAAATTGAAAACAAAACACCCAAAATGTATCTATGTACTCACTGGAACAGTGAGTTGTCGACTGGATGAGTATTTATTTCTCACAGTGAGAAAAAGAACAGTATTTAGTAAAAAGTATTGTTGGTGTCCTTGTTGGACCCTAATATTATCTTGTTCCTGAAAAACTTGCTGAGAAAATTTGAATGTTACAAGAATGGGAGGATATGGTTGCAAACTCTGCTCCATCCTGTGTTGTTCTGGACCCTGGCCATCAGGAAACATTTTGTCTATCTCAGAGATGAAACACTTTCTCTTCAGAAGTAGTTTTACAAGCAAGATGTGTAAATAATCTGTGGCAAGGAGCGACTTTGTTACAGTTGGGACATCATCACAACTTTTCCTTTCTTTGATGAAATTTTAAAGAGAGATTTCTACAAACGATGTGCCAGAGGGGAATTTGCAAGGTTTGCATTGACCTACATAAACCCTAGTTGAACATAAAAGCAGCTTAAAAGTTGTTTCACTCTGCTTCTGTCACCCTTTGTACTTTATCAACCACTGATCTTTATTCTTTGGTAATTCATATATGTTTAATGCAGCATTGCAAATACTTTTCCTCACGTCCTAAAGTATTCATAAAAATAAGGCTGGGTGAGAATATTTGAAAAAACATTGTTTGTAATTTTCTTGCCTCTGCACAGCTGTGTGTCTAGAAAATGGAAATACAGGCTTCTTTGTGCTGCAGAGGAATGGAAGTAAATCATAATGCAAGCTCTTTCAAAAGAAATTACATATCCTGGAGTATCCTACATCAGGATAAGATTTTGTTGCACAGCTTGGGTTTTATTTCAAAAGATTGACTCTATATAGATGTTTGCTTTTTTATCTTAACTAGTTATTTTACTGAATGTGTCAAATTTGGATTAAAAGTTATGTGATTGACCTGATCAACTCATTACATAGGGCAGCAGGGGGGAAGCAGGGGAAGGACAGTTTGAAGCAAAGGGAACAGAAAACCTTGTGGAGGAAGAAAACCAACATTGCCATGTAATTCTGCAACTAATACTCTCAATAATATGTTTTTGCAGAAGCAGGAATGAAATAATGATATGAAAGGAAAAGTAATACCTTTGAAATAGTTTTGGAAGCCCAGCATCAAATCAATTATGCAACTAAATGAGCATCGCATTATAATGACTCAGACACTCTTCCTTCTTACAGGCAGTTTTAATATGAAATATTTTATGGTGATTAGTGTTCATACTTATTCTGTGAAATAGGGAAATATTAAGCCAAGAGTTCCATAGATTGTGAAGCAAATAAGTTCTTTGAGATTGTGGAGCAACAGCCACACAGGAAATAAAAAGACAGTAAAATTCTAAACCTATTGATACAACTTAGAAGTGGAAAAACTGCCCTGTGAACCAACACCTAAGAACTTCCTACAACTGGTTAGCTACTTGCTGCCTACTTTTCTGGTGTTGACATTGGATTAAAGGTAGCTGATGCTGCCTTTCTTTATGGTATTTTCTGTGATTGCTGCAGGGTTTACAGTTGTGAAAGGCAGTGGAGATGGAAATGTCTGAGAGACAGACTGAGTTATAAAAGAGGTCAGGACAACAACAGGCCTTCTGAACCTCATTTCCTTTGCTTATGTTGTCACATCTTCTGGCCTCACTCCCACATCCTTCCATATTTTATATCCTCCTGTAACATATGAGGTAAAAGCTCAGTCTATCTTTCGTCAGTCTATCTGAGAGCACTTTGCAATTGTTCTTCTATGTAAAAGTGTTATCAAACTCTTTCTGTGAGCTTCAGGTTGGAGGTGTATAATTGCATCTTAGAAATGGGGCAGGTTCAGTTATCTCATTACCAGAGGACTAGAAGGCCTGTCTCAAAGCTGTCCCTTTTCATCTCTCCATCTGAGCTTCTCCCCAAAAGTTCTTGTCCAAAGAAACACAGGGAGACCCTGCAAATCCTCCTGAAGATCATCCTTCCCCAGCCTACCCAACAAATCATGCAGTCTCCATGTTGAATGGAATTGCTGTACTTGCAGGGATGGAAACAAATACTGCTTCTCATGTTATTTTTAAATTGGTACTATTTTCTGAGGCTTTAAGGAACTTTACCCACTGAAATGACTGCACAAATTTTTCTTAGATACTCAGAGTTTTAAGGCTTTATCATCTGGTCAAGGTAAAACTCCCTTCACATTAACAGCTGCAGACGTAAGGTCCCTCACAGGACTCAAATTCTGGGCAAGAATTGATGTCTTGCATCAGAATATTCTGACTTGTGTACTACTACAGGTGAGTAGTAGACAGCAGTCAAGTTATTTAATAATTTCAAAGTTTTCAAAGCAAGTGAAGAGACTGGTATCAGATTCTTCTAAATCCTCCTTTACTACAACAGTCCAAAACGTTCATTTCCGGTGCTTAATGAGCAGAGAGGGATATACAGTTTAAACATGATTTAAAAAAGAACTTTCAATACAAGCTTTACCTCTGTCACCACCTCTGTCTGCCTTTCGCCGTTAGGCAGGCAGTGTATTTATCTTTGAACTCCTGTGTTTGCAAAGGGGCCAGTCATGCTCTATTAGTACTCTAATCCCCATGTGTGCACTTAGCTGAGAGCATGGCACAATATTTGTTCTTTAATTTTAAATTAATGGTTTCTAATGGATTGGAGGGTCTTCAGTGTTGTAAAAGTCTATTTTCACCCTAAAAGAACTAGGCTGGCTCACCAAAATGGTAGATGGTGAGATAATCTATCAGGCTTATTTGAGTTTCCTTAACCCGTATACTTATTTAAGAAAGGGAAAACAGGACAGCAGTGGAAAAATGTTACTCACTAACTCCAAAGGGTTAGTGAATTCTCTGAATTGTGGTATCTGAATAGAGATTAAAACATTCTTAGGATTTCAAAAGTAATTTAGGGTTAAAAGGGACTTTCTGGAAACAATCTAATAGTTATGGTAGAGTCTGTGGGAAGCTGGATACCGAGGTTCTGGTCTTAACCACATTCCACTATGTGGCCTGATTTTCAGTGTCTGAAAATACTCCAGGGCTTGCTG